>JAEANM010009942.1:0-16082 GCA_017656035.1 Myanophis thanlyinensis
CCTACCTACCTACCTACCTACCTACCTACCTATCATTTATCATTTTGGTCCCATCTTTCTTTTTCCTCTAGAGTTCAAGGCAGCCAACATACCAACACTCCTTCCTCCCTTTTCTATCATAACAACAACCCTGAGTTGGGCTGTGAGAGAGTGACTGGCCCAAAGTTACCCAGTCTGCTTTTCATGTTTAAAAAGAGATTACAACTCAGTTTCCTGGTTTCTAAACCAGCATCTTCATTCATTTATTTGATTTATGTAGCCACCCGACAAACATAAAATAGGTAAAATTCCATCCTATTCCACGTATTTATTTTATTAACAGCCACAGGCTGGACAGAAAATGCATAATATAAAATAAAAATACATTGCAGCTGGGCATCAACCATTAGCAAAGCCAAAGGGCTTTAGTGGGCTTTATCACTTTTCCAGGGCCCCAGGCTCAGAAACAAAGCCAAAGTTTTAAGTGTCTTGCTAAAGGCAAGGATCAAGACTAACCTAATCTCAGTTGGAATAATGTTTGACAAAGTAGACACCACTGCAGAAAAAGCTCTCTTTCTCAGCCCCAGGAGCCAACGCTCATTAGCAAAAATATCCAGAATATGTCCTATTGGAGAGTACACTTCCTACAAAAGCAAATAGTCTTTAAAATCTTATACATTAAGCAACAATGAAAGCAAGACCCTGAAGATGATGATCATGATCTAAACAACAAAAATGAACTGATAGCAGCAGGTACTGTCAGGAGATCTCAGATGAGTCTCAGATGTATGAAAATTTGAGAAGAGAGTTAAAACAGAAAAGTATCCTAATGAGATAAATACATTCCTTGAATTAGAATTTCAATTTATCATATGTAGAATGGATGCACTCTGTGTTTGAATTAAACATGATAAATTGTACTCAATTTCTGTACTCAGAAAAGAGTAAAGAAATTGCAAAAGCTATGAGAAATCAAGACCAGATTGCATTTATCAATTTATAAGAACATTGTCAAACAGGGATTTGTGTACAGACTTCAACCACAAAATATAAATAATAGAACAAGTTTTTATTTAGTCATATATAATAAATAAGGTAGAGTTTCAAAAGTATAATAATATTGGGATTATAAAGCTTGCATCAGTGGCATTCAATATTTTTCAGGCTGTGAAACTTGTTGGATTTAAAAAAAACTGGAAAAAACCTAACCAACAGGCAAGGCTCTATGATAAAAAATTAGCCACAAAATGTACTTGTAATTTATTTAGTTATTTAAATTTACAAAATGGATACAAGTATTAAAACAAATTTCACAATCATTAGGATGTTAATGTTTTAAACAAGTAAATCAATGATTGGGATGTGATTACTTTTCCATAGAGAAATTGCTATAGGCTTCTGTGGATGTTTAGGTGAACTTTAAAATATATTTTTGCCCTTAATCTCTCACAAAACCATCAAGCTTTTTCTCTGAAATCTAGGGTTCTGCCAAACACAGTTTGAAATCTCTAGGTTAGATACAAATAAGATGTAAGATTACTACCATTTTTCATATTTGATATTAATAGGATTTTGCACATTTAAAAATATTTAAGATGGGATTCTGCACTATATCAGACTCCCACCAATATTGTATTCTTTTCTTTAGTCTTGTTGAATCAGGCTGGTGATTTATTTGGCTATATAATTGAAAAATCATTCGAATAATGAAGAGGATTGTGAAACTGTTCTCTTTTCTTGATTTCAACCTCTGGTCCTACGAAGACATGGTCTTTTAAAATTCAGCATAGGTTACTTGTTCACAGTTCTACATTTTTTTTTCTTAAAAAACAGTTGAAAGAGAACATAGAACAGCTTTTTACCAAATTCGTGGATGAAGGAAAAGCCACCGTACGGCTAAAAGAACCAGCTGTGGATATTTGTCTTAGCAAGGTATGAAATCAGCTCTAGAGGCAAGTAGACTAAGTCACATAATTTTTGCCTTTAAAATTTAAGAAAATTTAAAGGAGGGCATCTTGGCAGTTCCATTTGAATTGAAGGGGCTGATAGAGAATGCAGAACTGGGATGTTCTAACATTTTGAAATAGAATAATCACAGTTGAAGTTTATATACAGTAGTTTGGAGGCAGCAAGAAAAAAAGTTCACTAATTAATTTTCTGACATTCCAAATTTAAGAAATTACTATTAGCAGTTTTTGAACATCTAATCTATAGTGCATATCTATATATCTGTTTGAAATTAATGACCAGATTAAAGGTGTAATACCTTTCACTAGTAGGTGCTGTTTTCATGTGACATGTTTTAGACATGAAGTAAAATATAAATAAAATAATTCTACTTTTCGTTTTAAATGTGTTTTAATATACATAAAAGCATTCAGAAATTCCAATATAATAAAAGCCGAAATAATGATTATCATGTCTTTGAACAGATTTTGTGGGGGTGTATTTTTATAAATATGGTTAGGATTTTTATCTCTCAGTTATGAGATCTTGTTTTTTCAAGCTATGGTGACAATATTGATTATTGTAATTAAATAATGCCATACAAATCGCTGTGTTTTCTCTTTTGCTTTCCAAGAATGGGAATAACTTCTTGCTGCCTTAGTGCATTTATTTCATAATTTAGAGAATTATGTACTTCCGCCAAAGAAATCAAAACCCAAGTGAATTATACATGTTGTTTATCTTTGTGCACCATTTTCTGTGCAGGCAAATGTCAGTGAGCTGAGGACTTTCCTTTATGCAGTGAAATTGGCTCATCAAGGCATCAAAGAGGAAACTTTACCACTTTCTAAATTGGTGACCCCAAAGGCCTCTGAAGTTGAAAAACCAAAAACCAAGATGACCATAACATCAAAGAAGGATTATCCTTTAACTCGTAATTTCCCATACTCTCTGGAGTATCTCCAAGCCTCCTACTGCAAATTAGCTCGTATAGATATGCGTATGCTTTGCCTGAGAAGCCTTCGGAAATTGGACTTGAGCCACAATAGTATTAAAAAGCTTCCAGCAACTATTGGGGACCTTGTTTGCCTTCAGGAGCTCAATCTACAGGATAATCACTTGGAATCATTCAATGTGGCTCTATGTAACTCCACTCTCAAAAAAACACTTCAGTCTCTGGACCTCAGCCAGAATAAAATCAGAGTGCTGCCTGCACAGTTTTGCTACTTGCAGAAACTCATACATTTGAAGTTAGATGATAATAATCTGATTAGATTGCCTTTCAAGATTGGTCAACTATCGCATCTCCGCTTCTTATCTGTGGCTCGTAATAAACTCCCATTTTTGCCCAGTGAATTTGCTAAACTCTCACTTGAGAGCCTGGATTTATTTGGGAATCCTTTTGAGCAGCCGAAGCCACTTGTTCCTGATATACACTTAAAAATACCACTGACTTTACTAGAATATTCTGCAAGGGCAACCATCAATTACAGGTAAAGGGGGCAGGTTCTAGTTTAAATTCTAAAAAAAAAATATTTCCAGTTTCCTAATGTAATATTTTAATTGGCAAGAGGATGATGGGGAATGTTGTTTTTTTTTAAAAATGGCCAAGTATTCATTGCTTTGTATATAAACCATATGGTTGCTCACTATGAGTTACAAAGGCTGTGAAGTGGGTTCACAGTTGCACATGAAGGACACAAATATATGCTTTACATATAGAGTTGCAGAGCAAGATCTTGACTTTTACCAGTGCTCTGGTTCACACATTAGTCTGAGAATATTGGAAATACTATGGATTTGATTGAAGTGGTAGATTATAACATACTGCTTTATTAGCATATGGTATTGTTACACTAGTCAGAAGACTGTACAATGTTAATTGAGAGTAGTAGGTTCAGAGCTGACAGGAATCTGACTGGCTGCACAAAACCAGCTTTTCTCCCCACTGATGTGGTCTACTCACATAGAATATGCTTTCTAACTGCTGGGAGGGGGAGGGCAGAAGCTGAGATGATGGAAGCTCATCTGCCATGCAGTGCTAGGGCTCAAACTGTTGGTGCAAAGAACGTTTCCATTTCTCCAACATTAAGCCACTGAGCCACCATGCCTCCTATACTGCTTAATAAAATATATTCACAATAACCCATCAGTAAAACCAATATTCCAAAACAATTTAGGAATACAATACAATACAATTTGTTTTTGATGCATATGCTCTCAGTGTATATTAAAGGAAACGATACATACAGCAGGAATCATAAGATACAACACTTAATGATTGTCATGGGGTATAATAAGCAGTCAAATCATAATAGGAGACAATATACATCATAAAGATACAAGCAACAATGCTGTGTTCGTTTTCATGTTGCAAATGGGGCCTTTGTCAAGATTGTAGCTCCATATCATTTTATGTACAATCCTTGGCTTACAATCACAATCGAGCCCAAAACTTCTGTTGCTAAGCAAGATAGTTAAGTGGATTTTCTTGACATAGTTAAGTAAATCACTGCAGTTGATTTAGTAACATGGTTAAGTAAACCTGACTTCCCCATTGACGAGTGTCAGAAGGTCAAAAGGTGTTCACATGACTCTGAGACATTGCAACCATCATAAATATGAACTAGTTGCCAAGCATCCGAATATTGATTATATGACCTTGAGGATGCTGCAATGGTCATAAGTGTGAAAAATCACTTTTTTCAGTGCCTTATTTTGAATGGTCACTAAATGAATAGCTGTAAGTGAAGGACTATCATAATTTTAATTTGCTATTCTTGGTCTGCCCCTTCTCAGGAGAACATTTGTTTTCATTAGTCAGCTCTAAGTAAAGTAACTACATGTATGTCTTTATTAGCCAGAAATACTTTTAGACCAGTAAAATATGAAAGTTGCATTTTCCAATTTCCAATTAAAATAGCATGCATAGCACTCTATTCTTTTATGTCTCCCATAATAATCACCCTATGAGGTAGTCAGGGTTGAGAATGATATTTGTTCAAGGTCATCAGTAAACTACTTTGGCTTAAAGTGCCTCAATTTATACCTCAGTTCAAACTGTCTGAGAAATGGATTTAAGAAAATTGTATTATATCTAAAATGTATTTCCAAGTTTTTTTAATTTAGTCTCTCATTCCGATAACTTCTTCACATAGCACATTTTACCAATGCTTTACGAAAGTAAATCTATAATATGAATGCTATTTTCTTTTTTGTAGGATCCCATATGATTGCCACATTCTTCCTTATCACCTTTGTGATGATCTTGAGATGTCAAAAACTTGTCAATGTGGACGGGCATGCTTGATTTGCTTCATTCAAACAACAGTGACTATGAATCTGCACAGTGTGGCACACACAGTTGTTCTTGTGGATAATATGGGAGGCACAGAGGCCCCCATTATTTGCTATTTCTGCTCTCTCACTTGCTATTCCCAGTTTTTGGATAGACATCTGCAAAGTATGAGATGATCAGATTATAATCTGAGAAGATTTATTCAGCAAATGCTAACTTCTGTTTTGTACTAGAAGAAAAGGAAACAATAATATGCTGGAACAAAGCAATCCAAGCCATCATTTTTTATTACCTGAAGATTACTTAAAAGTGTTAGGTATTATCCTTGATGCCAGGTGCAAGTTCCTTCTTAACTCCTGTTTAATGCTGTGAATGGAATAGCCGGGGCGCACATCCTCTCAATTGGGAAAAAAAATCTTTTTCTGCTCTTATTTTAGCACAATTTTTATAAAATCATTAGTAATGTTTTTCTGGGTAAAAATATATATATTTTAGGGATGCTGTAAAACATGCAGTGTTTTGAATGCAGAATTTGCAATTACTTTTGAAAAATTAATTTATAAACTTACTTGAAAATGGAAAGTGCTAAACTCATGACAGTATTTGATACTCATTTTTAAAAATAAATGCATTTTGTGCAATCTATATGCCTATCAAAGGAAAGTTTGTCATACCAATGTAACCAATTATATTTACAAACATTTTGATTCAGAATGGTAGTATTTTAAAGTCATTTACTGTAAAGGTCACTTCACATATTACAGTTTGTAATAATTTATTGACTATAAAATACAATTTACAGTGTTTTTAAAACAGACAATAATTTCTAGAAATCAGTTGAGATTTTAAAATCAGCATGACAAGATTTATTACCAGGTCAGGTGGAAATTGTGCTTAGAATAAAATATGGTGCTTTAACTACACCATGAATCTAGATTTTTTTTTCCAATCTCGAGAAAAATACAGAAGGCCTCTTGTTACTACAGGATATAAAACTTCTTAATTTTAATACTTTAGAAGTCTAGAAACCAGAAAACTGATTTCTAGTCCCACCGTAGGCAAGAAAAATCAGATGGATGACATTGAGCCAGTGTCTCTCAGCACATTTCACCTCACAGATGTTGGAAGTTAGCACTCACCCCACTCTGAGAAGAATGAAATATTCTAGGAAATATTTAAAAAAGCAGAATATATTTCCCAAAAGGAGAAACATGCTCTTGGAAAACAGCCCCCACCTTTGTTAATACCAGGGCTAGCTCTATTTACAACACAAAAGACGCTCACCCTCAGGACATTCTGGGATTGCCCAACTGACCACACAGCACAAAAGATTTTGAATTTGAACTCATGGCCACATGGGAGTCTGCCAACCAGTCAGGATACTTGCCCTTGCCACCAAAAGAAGGTATAAATCTATCCCTCCTTCACTTTCTTCCCTTTTCACCCAGGACTTCAAGCCTGCTCCATCAATAAAGCCATTCTTCCAAGCAGTCCCCATGTTCCCAGTGTCTTTCTTCCCCACTTGAAACTGAACCCAGATGGATATTTCTTCCAATACACACATAATCTATACTAAAAACATCATGGATATAACTTATGTAAAACATCATTGTTATGCTTTAAGGTAAAGGTGAGCTCACAGGGAGAAAGATGAATTGTGAGGGAGTTGGCTGCTTTTCAAGGCAGCAGGTAAGAAATGAGAAAGTTCTCCAGAAAGTTCTCCATCTTTGGCGGCCCATTCATAGTACAATTTACACCGTACACAACGATTAACTGGTCCTGGACTATCAAGTCATTGTCAGTTCTTAGGACGGTCTGTTCCTAACCTGCTCTTTCGGGTGTTATCTCCACCTACCCTATGGCCAACAGGATAGTTAGCAAACCCGACTGGAGAGAAGCCCAGAACATTCGGACAGCAGGATATTGGCTCTTTTTGCCTCCTGCTAATCGGATTTCTTTCGGGAGACTCAATGCGGAGCGACTCCCTTTCCCACAAGAGCGCCTCTAGCCGAAGAGAAAATACACCCAGCCCCAAAATACGGCCTCTCCTCTCCAGGGAACGAAGCGGGCCGTCCGGATCCGGAAGCCGCGCCTTGAGAGGGGGAGGTCCTACTGAGGTAGCGTGGCCGGCTGGCGCGTCCGGGGCGGAGCTGCTCGGGTCCCTCCTTCCTTCCTTCCTTCCTTCCTTCCCTCACTCGCTCGCTTACTCTTCATCCGGCCGCACCGCCTCTTTCGTCTCCGGCCTGGCAAACGAGGGAGAGGATGCGCGCCCGACGGCGGCAGCCCGGGCAGTCGGGCAGCCGAGAGCCCTGGGCCGCTGGGTTGTTCCGCTGATGAGCGCCAAGAGGCAGGGGGCCCCGCCAGGCCCGGCTCGAAGCCACGGCAAGTGAGGAACGAGGAAAGGCACGGGAGACCCGGAACCTCCCGGACCATGAGATTCCGCATCTACAAGCGCAAAGTGGTGGCGCTGCTGCTGGTCTTGGGCGCCGCCGCCTGTGCCTTAGTGCTTTGGGGAGGGACAAGCGAGGCCGGCGGCGGTGGCGGCAGCGGCAGCAGCAGCAGCAGCAGCAAACGGGAAGAAGCCGCGTCTCCTCCGCCGCCTCCCCCGGGAGATCGACCGTTGCCCCCAGCGGTTACCAGCGGCAGCAGCCTTCCGGTTAACGGGCGTCACTCCAATTCTTCTTCGATATCGCGGGAAGAGGCGCCGCCAGGACTGAATCGCACCCTGCACTACCGGTCTCTGGTGTACCGACTCAACTTCGACCAGCCGATTGGCAACGAGGCGCGCTGGCGGCGTGACGGGAGCAGCGCCAACCCCGGAGAGGTGGCCGTGGCGCTGGTGGTACAGGTGCACGAGCGCGCAGAGCACCTCCGGATCCTGTTGGACTCGCTGCGACGCGCCCCCGGCGTGGAAAAAGTGCTCCTGGTGCTTAGCCACGACGTGTGGTCCGCCGAATTGAATGCGCTGGCCGCTTCCGTGGACTTCTGCGCGGTCATGCAGATTTTCTTCCCGTTCAGCTTGCAGCTCTATCCGGGCGAATTCCCAGGCACGGACCCCCGCGATTGTCCACGCGACGTGGGCCAAGCGGCGGCGCTGCGCACCGGCTGCCTCAACGCTCACTACCCCGATGCCTTTGGCCATTACCGTGAGTCTAGTTTCACCCAAACCAAACACCACTGGTGGTGGAAGCTTCACTTTGTGTGGGAGAGGCTGCGTGCTCTGAAGGAGTACCCGGGCTTGGTGGTCTTCTTGGAGGAGGACCACTACCTGGCACCTGACTTCTACCATGTCCTGCAACGCTTGTGGGCCCTGAGACAGCGGAACTGCCCTGAGTGCCAGTTGCTGTCCTTGGGCACTTATGCCACTGTGCGTGGCAGCTTTGCTGGCCGGGCTGACAAGGTGGAGTTGAAGACATGGAAGTCCACAGAGCACAACATGGGCATGGTGTTTGCTAGGGACACGTACCAACAACTCATTGCCTGCACTAATGCCTTCTGCTCCTATGATGACTATAACTGGGACTGGACTCTGCAGCATTTGACTGTAGCATGCCTTCCCCATTTCTGGAAGGTGCTGGTTCCAGAGATCCCCCGAATCTTCCATACTGGTGACTGTGGCATGCACCACAAAAAATCATGCCAACCCTCTGTTCAGAGTGCCAAAATTGATTCACTGTTAAATAGCAATAAACAATACTTATTTCCTGAAACGGTAACTATTAGCAAGCGGTTCTCAATGACCCCTTTGAGCCCCCATGTGAAAAACGGGGGTTGGGGTGATATTCGGGACCACGAACTCTGTAAAAGTTACCGAAGATTACAGTGAAAGGAGGAACATTGAGTCTTTGTCCCTATTGAACTGACTAGTCTTTTAAATCGCAAATATAAAACACTTGGAATTTGCTTCTAGTTTAACATGGACAACAATGGTTGCCGATGTCATTTGGTTAATTAATTTTGGACATTGAATAATTATGTGGAGCAATGCTCAAAATAAAAACTACAAATGTCTACTTGTTTATTGGAAATAAGAGAGGGTTTTTTTACAACAATTCTATAGTCCCTTTTATAAGATATTCCCAACAAATCTTCAAACTTGTTTTTAATAAAGATAATCAGTCCTTTGCTATTCAATGTCCATGAGTTTTCAAAAGTTAGCTTTTAAGTTTGTTTTGTAATTTTTCCCTCCCTTTATCTTTACAGTATGATCCTCTGCTCACTCAGTATTCCATTTCTATCACCTTCTACCAGCTTGCTTGAAATTTGATACCTTAATAACCGCAAAAAGCATTCTTATTTTCTGTGTGCTTATAATGAGAAAAAATGAAATCAATTTCTTTTAATGTAGAATTATGCAGTTTTTTTAATTATGCCAAAATAAAAAAATCATGTTTTTGTAATACAAATTTCAATGGTTTGATAGGATCCATTTTATTTGAATTTAAATATCACAAACTAAAAATTTCAATAAAGAAATGTTAGCATAATGCAGTGCTAAAAATAAGACATGTAAACAGCAAATATATTACTTCCTATTGAAAGAGTTTAACTTTTAGATTTGGCAGCCTAAGATAATTGTAGAGCATTGAATGTAGAATTTGAATGTTAGAAAAATAATTAGAACATTCTAAAATATCTGGATATCTGTTAGGTTTAATAACCTGAAAAACCTTGCTTGTGGAAACAGTCACTACTATATGCTGACCTCTACCATAGAATTTGTCTGAAACTTCTTCCAGGCAACCCATATAAAACCAACAAATACCCTAAAATACATCCTTAGTTTTTAACAAAAAAAAATCCAAACTTTATTACTTGTCCAAACAGATAACTAATAATTGGGACAAATTAGTTTAGTCTTAAAATATATTTTTGATAAATTATATTTTAAAAATGACATCCAGATCATATTAAACTAGGAGGAATTAACCAAAAAACTACAACTTTCCGTATTTTTTTGCCTTTCTGAAATAGATATTTTTAAGATTACAAAAGGATTTATTATATACATTTTTTATAAATTTATTTTATAAAATCTCTTACTAGAGTTTCATTTGAATATGCAGACAGAACTTTTAAGTTAAATAAATGAAGACTACAAACTATTTTAAATCATTCTTATTTTAGAAGGGAGGTTTGTTAAAATTTCTGGTTAGTAATATCTGCAAAATGGAACAATCCTGTTAAAACTAAGCACAGCTAGGTACCATATAAGTCTCTGGTGAAAGTTCATTTACTTCATGGGAACTTTAATCTTGACTAGTAGTTACTCTGTGCGATGTCGCTTACTAATTTCCAGCAAATTATCAACGGCACCAAAGGCCATTTTCCACCTAATGGATAATTCTGGGACATAATTAGAAGTTGGTTTAAACAAGGAATTTTAATTAAGTTGACATTTAGAACGATTCTGTTATTGCATATTGGGTAGTTGGGATATTATGATAATTTAACTGGATTTCAATAAGGTAGTTTTAATGTTGTGATCTGCATATTCAAAAGGATAACAATTTCAAACAATTTCTAAGAATATATTTTTATAGATATAAACATTTTATACGTACCTTATTATTTGCATAAGTAAGTCTCCCCATCACTATTTAATGACATTACTTACACTTAAATGACTTACACTTAACAAAAACAGACTCAGCCTACCACTGATGCTTTTGCAAAATTGGACAATGCTTACAAAACATTAAGTTTTGAAATTCTTTGAAAATTTAAATAAATGAAATTGACAATCCAGCAGCATTAGAATCAGCCATGTTACAAATTTGATTTCAATGATTTCATTTTCAGTTACCACTTTTTCATACCAGTTGAAGAATTTCTTCAATATGGCTGACATTAAAAAGGCTCCCAAAAGACTGGAAAAGATTGCAAACCAGACAGCAATTAACTGTTAATAATCTTTATTATCATTCTTACCTGTAGGATGCTAGTTAACGCGAGAACACTCAAGCTGTGTAAATATAGTTGAAAGCAATTTTAACAGCAAAGGCTGTGTATAAAATGTCATCTAGTTTTAGAGAATGATTACTGGGTGGTTATTTGCCATTTGGCTAAAAACTGGAGAAAACAAAAGAGTGGAATATTAAAAAATAAAGACCTGGAAATAAATCAAAATTAAGTTTTGTAGATGTGAATGGTCAGGGTAGTTATGTTCCTTTCAGACAATCTTGTCAGAAATTTTATGTCCAGTCTTTCTAGTTAAGCATGCCTCATAAAGGAATTACATGTTTGCACAAAAAACATGTTTACAGTTTACTTATAAGTCAAGGAGTTTGCAGATTCTGCATGCTTTCCTAACTTGTGCCATCTAATTTGGATCAGGATTTGCCTGAGAAATCTGTATAGCTTTAATGAACTGCCTATTTCTTTTTGAAATTCCGTAACAAATCTCCTAATCTCTGAACTACACGAAGGCTTGGAACAAGCAGTTTCTATTCCTTTTTCCTTCCATCAATTGAATTTCAATTTCTGTATAGCTTTGACTTTTTGTATTCTTCACAGGAAGTGCAGAATTTGAGGTAGCTTCAGACTCAGGTAAGAGTTTTATGAAACTGAGTTAATCCAGTTCATACAACAAAGCATTTTTAAAAGTGACTGCACACTGTGTTCTGTGACAGCTTGTATGCTCCACACTGCCATCTTGTATGTTAGTTTCCTTTAATACAGTGGGAGCTAACCTGTTCAACTCTTTGTTCTGTGAGGACTCCTTATGTTCATTCACTTCCTCTCCCTCCTGAAACTCAGCTTGCATTGTTGCAAAAGAAAGACCTGACTCATTTAATTTACTTATCTGCAACTTCCCCAGGATCCTCCCACTGCTATCACCAGGGTCAAGCTCCATACAATAGCTTGATTCCTTGCCAACTTGCCCCATTGTTTGCATAGCTACAAATGAACCTGAAACACTCTTGGTTTGTTCAGAGCAATTTTCTTCATCTGTTACAAGTTTGCCATGTTCTTGTTCGCTGCCCTCTCTTTTTTCACTTCTGCAAAGTTCCAGGCTACCATTCTCTGTCAGCTGAGAGGAAGAGACAGAAAACATTTCACTGTTTCAATCAAAGAAACAAGCTCATTAACCAAACCAGAACAACTTGCATTTCCTCCTCGCCTGGTTTTACCATACACGTCTTGCTATACTTCCTGTAAACGTAGCTGGAGTGTTTTCTAACCCTGGCAGCAGAATGTAACTACCAAAGCAATGGGGGGCTTGCTTAGAGGCAATGTTGCATTATATCAGACGGGGTTGGTATGTGTTTAGCAAAAAGAATCATGATTAATGTATACAAAATGTGTTCTGTCTACTCAATGCCTTAGTACCATATGGACTTTGTATGTTCCTACGGAAATGTTATTCTGGATGAAGAGTTGATCGGCTTGGACTTTCAGCCTCTGTAATGTGTCATTTGGATCTACTTTGTTAATTATTTAAAGTTTAAATGGTTATATTGATAGCCTAGCTCAGTGAGAAATTTGATATGCTTCAGATACTTGTAAGGAGGACAATTGCTAAGGGAAAGATGTACAAATATACTTCTAAATTCTTTTAAGTCCAATTTACCAAGATAAAGGTTTCCCCTGTCCAGTCATATCTGACTCTAGGGCAGACATGGGCAAACTATGGCCCGCGGGCCACATCCAATTTATATTAGTTCACACAAACACACCATTCTCCTATTCTGGCCTGGCCCCTCTGTCAAATTTTAGAAACCATTGTGGCCTGCGAGTCAAAAAGTTTGCCCACCCCTCCTCTAGCGGATAGTGTTTAGGGGTGTGCGAAGACATTTTCTATATAGCCAGCATGGCTATATGCTAAAGGTGTACAGAATGCTGTTCGCTTCCCACCGAAGTGGTACCTATTTATCTACTTTAGAGGGGTGGTGGTGGTGCAATGGTTAGAATGCAGTACTGTAGGGCTAATTTACTGCTCATTCCAGGAGTTCAATTCTAAATGGCTCAAGGTTGACACGACCTTCCATTTTTCCAAGGTCAGTAAAATGAGGACTCAGATTGTTGGGGATAATATGTTGAGTGTAAGCCACTTAGGGCTGTAAAGCACTGTGAAGTGGTATATAAGTCTAAGTGCTATTGCTATTGCATATCACATTTGCATGCTTCCGAACTGCTAGGAGCTGGCGCAAGTAACAGGAACTCACCCCACTGACCTCCTAGGCCCGTGGTGGTGAATCTATGGAACGTGTACTGGAAGGGAATGCAAAACCATCCCACGAAAAACGCACAGCACTGCTGGCTTCTCATCCCATTCTCGCGCAGCAATGTGCACCGGTCAGCTGGCTTTCGCATGCGCGGGAGCAGCAAAACCCGGAAGCGCAGCATCCCAGCGTGCATGTGTGCTCTGAGACCTGGATGGCTGGTGTGCATATGTGCACCAACCAGCTGTTCATTGTGTGGACATGCGCACCAGGAAGCCAGAAGTTCAGCCGGCTGCCTTTGAACATGCGTGCGCTAGGACGCTGTGCTTCTGGGTTTCGCCGCTCCGGCACACACAAAAGCCAGCTGGCCAGGGCGCATTGCTGCACAAGAACAGGATGAGTAGTAGCCAGTGGTGCTGCACATTTTTCACAGGATGGTTTTGCATGCCCTTCCGGCACAAAGCTGGCACACAGTGGCATAAAAGATTCTCCATCTCTGTCCTAGGCTGTCAGCTATCTAGCTGACAAGTATGGCGTCTTAGCTACTGAGCCATCAGGCACCCCCAACATTTCAGATTTCATTTCATTTTTATGGCCAAATAAAGTAGTGCATCTTAAACAATATGGCACCACCCACAATAATTAAGCAATAAGCCTCATGTGATTATCTGAATAGATAATTCCACCCTAATACAATCAGAGCTAGAATTTTTGATACAATTGACTTTAGCTGGCAAGATAATATATAATAGCAGAATATGAAGCATTCTTATAAAATAAAAAAGCAGAGCTAGGATTCAAATGTAGTTGTTTGCTCTCCTTACAATTTTTTTTGCTAACTGCAGTGTAGACTATTCCACACCAGTCTCAGCTAAGGAACAAAGTCCAAAATGCAGCCTGGACTTTCCCAGTCTGATTTAAGATGAAAAACTGACTAAGTAGAATCTAAACACCCACAAATATAACTTCAGTATCATACAAAATTCAACGTATATTTCAGATAGAAAAGTATGTCTATTCAACAGTTCTTGTTGGCTTTCTTTCACTATTTCATTTACAATTTGAATATTAATTTACATTATAGAAATTGTTTTTCAGGAGTGATAGGCTCTACAAAGCCTGACAAACCTGTCCATTATTCAAAGTAACAAGTGGCAGGCCTAGAAAAAAATCTAGCAGAGAATACATACAGTATAACTATTTTGAGATCTCCTGATACTCAAGCAATTAATCATAATTTAGGTAAGGAACTCTTAAATAATCATTTCCAGTAACCCTGCTAATCTTTTTTTTTAGCATCTTGAATTATACTCTACAAATAAATCTCACATCAATGTTCTATTATTCACCTTAGTTTTCTTCAAAATCTTATCTATCTAAAGAATTTATACATATATCCTGTCAGAAACTAAAATCTATACAGTACATAGCATATGCATTCTTGCTTGAGGAGATGTAATGAGTTTAATTTAGCAGAGAAAAGGGAGATGGTCAATCATTTCTTATTAGGCCTGTGCAACATTCTGGAGTGTGCATGGATATGTACGTAGTAGCACGAATTGACTCTTCCATAAACCAAACTCACCTTTTCTTAAGCATGCGCAACAACTGTGTAGGGTAGCCAGATAATGCCAAGAAAAGAAGCTTTAAGAAGTTGCTGATAGCTGTTCTGAAACATCTTTTACCCATTTGAATCCAAGGTGCTGCTACACAACCTTTAGGTGCTTTATTTCTGAACAATGCATACTGTACAGTATTCTACTCTCCAAATCACTGTTTATCAAAGAATAAGCCTTCAAGAACATTAACAGGGCTGGTGAGAGTAACCATAGTGATAGATCCCCTCAGTTTCAGAAATAGATGACAGACATATGCTGGATAACCATTTACCTTTAATCTGATCTGGCTTTTGCCCTCAGAGACATCCAATACTTCAATTAATGGCTTGTGTTCCTTCTCCGATTGACTGGAACAGCCCATCTCCGGGTGACTGACAAACTTATCAATGTTACTTTCAGTGATAAACCACCTTTCCTAAAGGTAAAACAGATAGGATTTAAATTTCATTTCAAATTAAAAACATTTGTTCTGAAGACTCCGCAACCACTACAATCACAAGAGTTTCTTTTTTTCTTTCTCTTCAAGGAGACTTTCATGATGCAGGGGGAAAAAAGGACCCAATAATTTTTTTCCCTATAGTTGCCATACATTCTGAAGCAGCTGCTTTAATCTGCTGCTCTCCAGATGTGAAGGACTATAACTCTTAATATGAACTTTGACACTAGATTGGGAACGTATGCTCTGAATGTAATCAATCGCACTGTCTTTGGTAACAATGGGAATAGCTTAGGGCAGTGGTGGCGAATCTTTTACTTACTGAGGTGCCGAAAAGTACACACTATGCACGTGCCATCCGCCCTTGTGTGCAGCTCCTCCACGTGCGTTGCATGTGCAATCACACCATCTGCGCATGCATGCAGCTTTTGCATGTGTAATGCAAGGACGCTGCGTGCAGGCATTCACGCACACATGAGCAATCGCTTGTGCATGCACAGGGGAGCTCAGAAGACCAGCTGGATTTCCTGCTGCAATAGCGCACATTTATTATTTATTTATTTATTCAAATTTATATACCGCCCCATCTCCCTAAGGACTCGGGGCGGTTCACAGCAGATAAAATAAAATACATAAAC
>JAEANM010009943.1:0-16081 GCA_017656035.1 Myanophis thanlyinensis
ATATGGCTCTTACTGAAATAAATTTCCAAATATTTTGCTTTTATGGCTCTTTGAGTCAAAAAGGTTCCCGACCCCTGGGCTAATCTATATGCCAAAAATACTAAAGCGATTACTATTCCAATATACACATTAGATTTTAAACTATATTTGTTGAATTACTCACAAATGGTATTAAATATGAATTATAGTTCATTCATACTAATTCAAAAACAAACAAACCATTTTTTCTTCATTTTACTGATAGGCCTTAATCATCTAATTTGCACCAAATCCATTCCCTGGAAACAATTACGGTAGCACTAAAAATGCCAGAAAAAAACTACTCAAGTTCTGACCTGCTATTTGATATGTTCTGATTAATTTCTCAGATTTTTATCAAACTTTTTCTCTAGAGTTGAAGGCAACTAATGTGGAAATTTAAAAAAAAATCCTCATGTCATCAACCTATGAGATAAGCCGTGCTAGGACAGAATGACAATAATTCTCCATAGCTGAATAGAAACTTCTCTAGACGAGAGAAGTGATCACAGAGGAAAAGTGCACCTTATCTCTTCAAAAGGCCTTCTTTGAATCCAGCAAACTTGGAGAATTATTGTCTAGTTTAGTCTCCAAACTTTATTATACAGGCATTATAACTTCTGTCACTAAATTAAATAGAGATCATCTGGATTCTTTCCAAACTGTGTTGGGGACAGATATGGCAGGGAAACAGCATTCCTTTGATCTAGTGAATGGCTTTTGTTAGGATGTGGATGGGAGGAGGGTGTTCCTCTTGATCCTTTTAGATCTCTTACCTGCTTTCAGTGCAAATCAACCATGCTAACCTTCTGGTATGCTTCTCAGACTTGGGGGAGGGGCACTATGCATCAGTGACTGTGCTCTCATTTAACTGAGCAATTTCAGTTGAAGGGAAACAAGTTCATCTTAGCACTGACTCCTTTTCAGGCTTGTCTTTTTCACTCCTATCCTTTAACAACCACTCTGAAATTGCTAAGTCAGATTTTGGGAGAGGTGCCATCAAAATGTCAGTAATACCTGCTACACATATAGATCTAAAAACTATGAGGGATTGCATGGGAAGAAACAAAATTGAAATTCCAGCATGACGTAGATCATGTTTATTCAGAAATTTAAAAAATATATATTGTTGATTTTATTGTTAGCCTGGACAGGTTAGCAAGGCTTCCTAACAGAGGAAACCCACAACATGAGGGTAATTCTAGATTCACAGCTGAAGGGAGCTTTTACCCAATCTGTGTTTAACTGGAGTAGAAAGCTATGGCAACAATCATCCATGTCCTTATCATTTTTAGAATGGCTTATAATGTTATTTGCACACAGTCTTTTAGAATTACTCAGAAGCTGAAACTATTTCAGAACACAGCAACCTAATACACAGCCATTAAGCTTAGATAACAGTAGTACTTGGGATGTTTCACTGGCTCCCCATTCAAAGTGCCAGCTATCATCTATAAAGTCCTATATGATTTAGTGCCAAGGTATCTGCAGACTACCTTCTCTTACATGTATGAGAATCAACACACTGAAAGAGTGATTCCTGACTAAGAAGGTTAAGAAATGTTCTGTGTCATATTGGAAAGGAACGAAGGCAATATAGTTTATTCCTACAGAATACCTTATTCCCAAGAATTCAGATGACAATCTTCTTGAAATTCTTTAGAATGCTCTAAAAAGATTGTTCCATGATAAGCCATTGGACAACTAAAGGTGCTACAATGGATGTTAAAGAGGGTAATTATTAGTTTTTATTGTAGATTTGCTGAATTAATATTAGATTAGATTATTTTAAATCCTATCTTTATATATTATAGCAAAAGGAATTCAAGGTGGTAATCATACATTAATACTCTTTCCTCCTCTTATTTTAACGTTATAAACCCATATCTCCCAACTAAATCCAATACCTTACTTAATTCCTATGCCATATTAGTAATTGCTTTCTTTTCTCCATTGAGAAGTTATTTTTAATCTTCTCCTATGTTTCAATATTCTCTCTGTCACAATGTTTTTTACTTTTAATAATACATTTTAATCTAGAATTGTGATCCTTCAGAAGTCGCTGGAATAGTCCCAGCCAACCTGGCTATTCTTAAACATGCCAGAAAATGTAAACTAGTACTGTCAAATTAATCTAATGTTGTCTGCTACAGATAAGCAACCCATATTTCAAAGGAAAACCTGAGATCAAAATAAACACCCACATTTACTTTTGTACCCTGTGTTGAATTATTTGTAATCAAATTCTTAAGCCTTTTGAAACTGGAGGCAAAAATGTAACAAGTATACAGCAAGATTCTTTCCCAGTCCTCACTTCACTCATTTAACAGGACTAATTGGTCTGGTAGTTGCATCTTTCTGCCTCTTTAGAATTATAAGGCCCCCAAAAAGGCTACTGCAGTTTTAATTTTGCTATAATGATCAGTCCATCTGATAAACCCCTCGCACATAAAGTTTCTAAGCTATATAAAGTTTAGTCAAATAAGATGAGAGTAACAGTATTAAATTTGACATTAAAAATGAAAAAATTCTTCAATTATTAAACAATTATCAAATTCAATTACCAAATAGCATTGAGGAAATATGGGGTGGTCATAGCACTCCAGTTAACTGTAAATTTAATATGAGCCAGCAGTGGGACATGGCTGCAAAAAAATATGCCACTTTAGACTACATTAGTATACAAATAATTTCCAAATCAAAGGAAATAATAATTCTGTTCAATTTTACTTGTTTAGATTCCACTTCAAGTACTATGTCCAGTTCAGAGCACACTATTTTAAAAAGAATTCCAAGAAAATAGAACAATCCCAAATAATGTGTCTCAGAAAGTTCAAACTTCCCCAGGACTTGTTGATACAGTTCTACAGAGAACAATTACTGTGTTTGTCATTTGTACTTGCACAACTGTCTGGTTTGGTACAGCAACCAAACTGGACAAATACAAATTAGAAACTGATAATTTAGAACTGCAGAAAAAATAATTTCAACCAACCTGCCTTCCATTGAGGACCTGTATATTGCATGGGTCACAAGAAGGGCTCAGAAAATATCAACAAACCCCTCTTATCCTGGACATAAACTGTTTCAACTCCTCCCCTTGAAACACTGCTACAGGACACTGCATGTCAAAACAACTACATATATAGGGGTTTTTTTTCCCTAATGCCATCACTGCTGAATATCTAATTCCCATAGGACGGTCTTATGCCTAAGGATATTTACCAATGCAGTAGGGCTATATTATCCTTCTCAATTTTTCTAGTCTTCTCCTATTGGTATGTTAAGATTATATTCCTTTGTTGTTTTTATGTACACTGAAAGCTTATGCACCAAATACAAATTCTTTGTGTGTCCAAAAACACTTGGCCAAAAAAGAATTCTATTCCTATTCCCACTCCTACTCTACTTTATTCTTAATAATCCAAGAACAAGAAACTAAATTCCATGAAGAAAGATTGACGGATTGATGGGTATGTTTAGCATTAGGCATTTTTCAAACACCAAATAAAAGTCATATACAATAACTTTCTTATTTTAGAGTACAGAATATGGAACAGTTGATAAAGGAAAATATTTGTAAACTCAGCAGAGGAGTGCTTAGTGCTCTCTGAACTGGTTGTTTTTTGCATATATTTTATTACTCAAATTAAATAACATCATTGGTATTAACAGGCAGTAGGATTATCTCTCAATTCATATTCTAGTGGCTTGCTCTGTCAATTGGTGGGAGAGATCTTGGTGTTTCTTTGGTTGGCCTGTTTACTGTTAGCTTGTTTGGCAATTTCTTAACTGGGATATTATTTACTTTGATCTGATGTTAATCTTGGTGTTAATCTTGCTGGTGGGGAGGTGTTTTGTCTTTTTATTCACTTTCTGCTTGATGATTTTGCACAGTATGTGGATGTTGTTCAGGTCTACGTGTTTATTGATTTGATATTAACATCGATTTGATATTGATCGCATTTTTGGACTTAGCTTAGTTTAGGATGGTCAGTTTCCCCATCAAACTATGGTTAAGTCTGTCCATATTTCCTGGACCCCATCAATGAACATTCTTTGACTGACAGGGTCTGCAGCATGCTCCCTCTGAGGGCAAGGTTGGGCTGGGCCAATCCCATTGTGATAAAATGGTTCTTCAGATAGCCTGGACCCATGCCATGAAGGGCTTTAAAGGTGATAACCAAACCAATATCTTGAATTGCACTGTAAACAAGCTAGCAACTAATACAGTTAAACGATTATGTAACATGGGCTACCCTAAGAACCCCAACAACAGTCCATGCCACCAAATTTTGCACCAATTGTAGCTTCCAAATACATTTCAAGGCCATATAGAGTAAATTGCAATAGTCTAGGCATGAAATGACTAAGACTTGAGTAACTGAGGACAAGTACTTCAAATCCAAGAAAGGTTGTAACTGATGCACAGCACTGAATTATGCAAATATTCTCCTAGCCATGACTTTGCCTGCTCTTACAGCAGAAGTCGCAAGTCCAGGAGAGAACTTCCAAGCTGAGCATCAGGTCTACATTAGGGGTTGTATAAACCCATTCAGAATTAAATTTATTAAACTTCTGTATTTCAACACTCCAAGCACCCAAGTCATTTGGCCTTGACATCCCCCATCCAGATTCTCAGGTTCCAGGCAACACAAGAGGGCAGCAATACCATCACTTGGACACCCTGGGTGGAAATACAGAGTTGACTATCATTTGTGCATTGATAATACTTCAATCCATGGTGGCAAATGATGTCACCCAGCAGCTCCATATAATGTTGAAAAAGAGTGGAAAGAGTACTGAGCCCTGCAACATGCCATAAAGGAATGATCTCTCACTCCCTAACATCATCAATTGGTACTGGCTTTGGAGAAAGAAACCAAATGAATGCAGGACTGCCCTGTCTAGCCCCAAGCCCCACAGACAGCCTAAAAGGATACCTGATTGATGGTACTGAAGGCTGCTGAACCATCAAGGAGAGCAAGTATGGTTACACTACCAACCCCATCCTGCTCTCGCCAAACATCATCAGCAAATGTGACCAATACTGTTTCTATCCCATAACTGGGCCTAGATCTTGAATGGAAGGGGTCCAGATAATCGATTTCATCCAAGACCCTCTGAAACTGCCAAATAACCATCTTATCTACCACCTTCTCTAGGAAAGAAAGGTTAGAAACTGAAGTGAGGAACTAATAACTACCTGAACTCACCTGGCAGTCATTATCCTGAAAGCTTTCACCAATCAAAATGGAAAAGGAATCCACTGACAGGTGATTACACTGACAGCAGAGGAGACACTGTCCACTTGGTCTACCAAGATTGAACTGTTCTCAGATAACTAGGTAAGACTGTTCCTCTGGCATCTCATATGGACCATCACCACTGATGGGTTCCAGCTGAGAGTGAATCCAAATGACTTTGTATGTCCAGCACCCTTTCCAGTTACGTGTTTTGTAACTCCAGACAGTTGTTATGTGACCAGTTGTAAATGAAGGGCTACCTATACATTTTTAAAAATATTTTGTTGCAGGTGTTTTAAAAATGATCCTTAATTATTAATTGCAACCACCATCATTTTTATGAAATGTATGTCATAACATTTTAAAACTTATTTAAAGAACCTTATTTTAGTTTTTAAAAAATTTACACTTAAAAATTCTTCACATACCAGTAAAATAAATTTGATTGTATTTTACTTTTTGGTAAATAGAAAAAAAATGGAACAAGCTTCAAATTTATTTAAATATTTATCAATATGCTTGGTCAATCTAATACCAAACAGAAAGCTGTATTTTACAATACTAGGAGAGAGGAGAACTGCTGATATCACATTGACCTTCTTAATGATAAAACCAGTGACCAAAGAAGTAAGAAACAAAATATATAATTACATTAAATGTAAATGACAAACTGACATTCTGCTCTCCTCAACTAGCATTTCTAATAACTTTCATTTGCTTATAATAGTACAAAGTACAATTATTACTAATAACACTGAAAATATTACAAAATACTTTATTTATTTTGGAAATCTATTTCAATAAAATATTTCAGGTTATGCTGAAATATTAACTGAATAAAAATCACTTCACACTACAAATTATAATATGTTATTATTACAGAAGATTTTTTTTCTAATTTAGTCATTTCAATAAAAAAGCGAAGTGCAAGAGTTCACAGAACTATTTTTATAAATTCTAAAATATTTTACAATTTTCAAATAACAATGTTACATAAAGAAAAAAGTCATAATTTAATTATACCTTATTATAACGATCATGAGGAACAGACTGCAACACGATAGGTTCCATTGTAGAAACATTTGCAAACTGCACCTCGGGAATGTACAGAGCACAAACCACATGAGCCCAACCTATAAAAAGTTAATTTAATTTTATTCTTAACATTTTTGACAATATAAATAGAATAAACTCATATCAAGAAGCTTCCATATGATTTACAAGTAATTTTAATTATTTAATATTCATTCTTTAGCACATAATATATACAGACAGGATAAGATTATAAAATTCTTCACAGAGCTACAAGCCTAATTTTTAAACAATGAAAATAATGATTAGACAACAAAAACTACTATCATACTTTATTAACTCTTTTATTAATTATCATTAAAATCAATGAGCTTTTGTTTTATTTATATATTGCAGAAACTGGAGCATCTATCATAATAAGGAAACACAAAAGGCCTTTTAAAATAAAACCTATTTCCATACAGGCCTTTCTATAAAAGACATTACTACATTCCTAGATAGTTATCTAGAATAGTATTTCATGCCATAAATCAAGACATGTTTTAATGCTATTTCAATAGTATGCAGCATATTACATAGACAGATAGAATTAATTCCTAGGTTACTTAATATAGGCACAGAAGTACAGATTTTGCATTATTTCATATCTCCTGCAGTTCCTGAGAAAGTCACAAATTTGTACTAGAACAAGAAAACATATAAAGATCTGGCACTATCTCTTTGTATCCATATCTACAACTTGGCTAATTTATAAATTCCCTATATTATGTCCTGAATTGATTCACATGAAAAATTTCCCTGGTAGTTTGATGTAATAATTTCCTAAAATAAAAAAAATAACAGAGTGTGGGAATTTCAAAAACAAGAGCTATTAAGTCACAAAAAATAAAATTACACTGTTACTAAATATATATTTTAGTATTTCCCTGAATAGAAACATCACATATTAGAAGAACATAACAAGCATGACGGAAACAAATTTACATATTCCGTGTTCTATTTGCTTCGTCTACCATGCTTTGCTACCAAACTGCACTATATTATTTCTATTCCAGCTCTGCTTTTATAGATTCCTCTTCTTCAAATCATCCCTTTTAGTAAAAATTTCCTTGAATTTCAGTTTCTTTAATTCACGCTAATTACTCCAAATCTTAGACTTATTTCTATAGTGAAATTCTAGAAAATGCCCATTTCATTTTTTTAAAAGACGTTTAAAGACCAATGACCGTGTCTTATATAAAATTATTTTAACAGATGAATGACTTTAAACTGTTAACAATTATGCAGACTCCTAAGATATCAAACAAAGATCATTAGTCATTCAATCAACATCTCTACTAAAAAGCTGTGATGCACTGATTTCATTAGGAACCTTACTATATAGGTACTGTATTTTAGAATTATATAACAGAATATTATATTAGAATATTCTCACAACCAAATTAAAGAAATGGATGTCATATATTTGGTTTTTATCTTCTTTAAAAGCTTTTGTAAGTAATCTGAACTGAATTGTAATGATAATGCTTTGCCACTGCATGACCCCAAGCAGATAAGGTTATCCAGCTGTTTGCTTTGTGACATTATACCATAATGTTATTCTCTTTGTGATAAGCAATATTTTATGAAAAGCTGCATTTTATTCCAATGTAAAAAAGTAAGCAAAAGCCACCCACAAAGCTTGTTTTATCAATTTTTCCTGAAGAAATCCACCAATACCTCCTTTGAAGAGATAGTGATATGTGAAATTAGAATACTGCTTCTATAATATGGCACATCTCCAAAGATTCTAAATTTCTGTTAAATTGCATTCAATTATCTTTAACGAAGAAGCCATACATAATGGTATATGCATACAAAAGGAAAACCCAGCTATTTCATTGAACCTGTACTATAAAGAAGATCCACTTTTGACTTACTCTTCAGATAAGAGCTACTTTTAGGTGCCTACACTTTCTGTTATGTATATATACAATCAATCCCATTTTTAAAAATGAGATATATCTGTCTGTGTGTCTCTGTGTAAAGAAAGAAAATCAGTATCTTTCCCTACAGTTGGTATACCCACAAGAAACTTAATAGTTTCTTCAAAATTTCAGCTACTTAAAGCTATAAAAATCTCAGTTGGAAATTCCCAAACCCATTTTTATTAAATTCGAAGTCCTCAAAATCTTATTTCTCTGCTTATATTTCTTTGTTTTATCTATTGTAAAACTGCACTCTACAGTCTAATTTAAAAAATTGTACTACACTAAATGAAAAAAAAATACATTATTTCTGTATCTATAGCATCCAACTGTAGATTATGCAGTGGTGGCTATCCTTTCAAATTTTTAATATTTCTGCATAACTATGACTTACAATGCGATCTTTTCTTCACATATCTTTTCTTTACCTTCTAAACTAGGTAAAGTAATTTTTATTTAAATGATTCAAAACATACTATTCAGTGATTTGTTGAGGAAAATGATCCATAGCTATATATTTTTGAGTGGTAAAAGTATGTGAATCTTTGCTTTCAGCAACTGGTATGCAGCAATAACTGCAATTAAATGTATCCACTAACTATGATTAATCCTACAGATCATTTGGAGGAATTATAGCCCCTTCCTCCTTATACTACAGCTTCAATTCAGGGATGTTAGTAGTCTTGCTTGAATTGCCCACTTCAGGCCACTCCACAATATTTCTATACGGTTACAGTCAGGATTTTGACATGGCAATTCCAAAACATTAAATTTCTTCTGATTCCTTGCTTGTACAACTTGCTTTGCAGACTTGTCTTACTGCATTCATTTGAACTTCATTTCATGGACAAATACTTTGAATTTCTATAGAAATTGCCAGTACAATTCAGAATTCATAGTTCCATCAATGCTGTCAGGCCATCCTGGTTCAGACCCAGGCACAAATCATTACTGCCACATGCATATTTCATAAATAGTTACGTTTTCATACCGTAATACAGTGTTTTCTCTTTCAGTCAAATATAACTTTTTTAATTCATGCCCAAAAAAATTATTTCAGTGTCATCTGTCACAGAACATTCTTCCAATCGCCTTCTAGCTTATCCATGCGGTCTTTTGCAAACTATAGATGGGCAGCAATTTTCTTTTTTTGGAAAATAGTGGCTGTCTTCTTGCAACCTTGCCATGTATACCACCATTGTTCAGTTTCTCCTGATCGTTCTGCCATAAACAGTAATGTTCACCAATGCAAGAAAAGCCTTTAGTTTCTTAGACATTAGCCTGGACCTCTCTGAGACCTCCTAGATTACGCATCTTGCTCTTGGTATGATGTTGATTGGTCAATCATTCCTGAAGAGGATAACAGTAGTGCTGAATTGTCTCCCTTTGAACACAATCTTCTGAGAGTTTTCTGGTAGAATCCAAAACTTTAGAAATAGATTTGTAAACTTTTCCAGCTTGGTGAGCATCAATAACTGTTTGTCAGAGATTCTTGGAAATCTCCAAATGTGTTATAAACATTAGATTTGTATACCCAGAATTCTATTCTTTAAATAAGTCAGGACCTTACTCACTCACACCCGATTATGAATGCACACAAATATGTAGTTTGGAATACATTCCTCAGTGAATAAATATGATTTTTTACTCATTTGTGTTTTCTTCATTCAGTTTTAGGATTTTGAGAACAGATTGCATTTTATATTTTCTTCCACAATATTTATGCAGAAATATTGACGTTTTAAAAGGTTCATAAACATTTAAGCAGCCCTGTAATTGTTATAACACATCAGTCTATCATTTTCGGGTTTATGACAGCATATGGACGATATATTTCATATATACCAACTCAAAAGTAAAAATGCAACACTGCAACCTTTGCAGGAAACAGCAAGAGACATCAGGCTCTTTGTTATAAAAAGGCCTGAGAAAAATCCTCTGCACAATGAGCTCTACTTGCCTCGATTATTCCTTAAAACAACAGAATAACAGGGTTGGAAAGAATCTTGGAAGTTGTCTACTTCAACTTCCTGCTCAAGCAGGAAACCCTATACCATTCAGACAAATGGCTGTCCAATTTCTTCTTAAAAACCTCCAGCGGTGGAGCAACCACAACGAGGCAAGTCATTCTACTGATTAATTGTTCTATCAGGAAATTTCTCCTTAGTACTAAATTGCTTCTTTCTTTGATTAATTTCCATCCATTGTTTCTTGTCCTTTTTTAGGTGCCTAGAATAGAAGAATAAGTTGACCTCTCTTCTTCACAGCAGTCCCTTAGATATTGGAACACTGCTATCACATCATCCCTAGTCCTTCTTTTCATTAAACTACTCATACCCAATTCCTGAACTGTTTTTCATGTTTTAGCCTCCTGTCTCTTAGATCATTTTTTATGCTCTTCTCTGCACTTGAAAATTTCTATAGTCTCAACATCTTTTTTTATATTGTGGTGACCAATACAGGCTACAATATGCCATGTGTGGTCTTACAAAGCATTAAAAAGAAATACTAATACTTCATGCGATCTTGAAGGACTGTTGACTTTTTTGGGAGCTGCAGCACAAAACCTTTTTAAATATTTTAAGGTAAATAAAAATATATAAAACCTATTATATGTTTATTATATATATTTATAGACAAAATATTTTGTTCCAATATTTTTCAGAGATAAATAACCACTTAAGGTTATTCTGTGGGAAAGTTAGCAAGTAAGAATTTATCAAAGAGCTGGAAAGAGGGCTTTTGATCATTTGGAGGTAGGTGACAAAGTGCAAATAATCAAAATATATGCTTCTTTTATCTTTATGTCTTTATACTTGTGACTTCCAAGTTATTTTCAGTTACTACAATCCAATTAAATATTAGACATGAGTTCAGATGGTATTACAAGCTACAATGGATAAGTATAAGTAGCTACTATATAATCGGAAATGTAATTATTTTTTGTTTATTTGTAAAGATAAAGGTTTTTCTTGTCTAGTTATGTTTGATTCTAGCTCATCACCATTTCTTAACTGAGGGAGCCAGATAATCTAAAGACACTTACTTCTATGGTGATGTGGCCAGCATAACTACACACCGAGGTGCATGGAACAGTGTTACAGTCTCACCAAAGTGGCAGCTATTTATCTACTTGCATTTGCATGCTTTCAATTACTAAATTGGCAGGAGCTGGGAAAAATAACAGAGCTCACTCCATCATATGTGCCTTTTTAACTGCTCATCATCCCACTTTCATTCCCCCCACCCCATTTATTTGTATCACATCTTTATTATTATTACAAATAATTCAAGGCACTACACACATTTTCCTCTTCTTATTTTCCCCTCAATCCTGTGAAGCTGGCTACGCTGAGACAGTGATGACCCAAAGTCACCAACTGGCTTTCATGACTAAGGAAGGATTTGAATTCAGAGTCTCCTGCTTTCTAGCCTAGTGTCTTAACCATTTAACCAACCTGGCTCTCAATATACAGAAATACCAATATCAATATGACTTCAAACATACTTTGAATAAAGTAATCATGCATTTACCTCTGACTTGACAACACAGAGTACTTCTTATAATAAATTACTATCCGCACAATTGTGCATTATTAGAGTATAACACTGACTATTCTGATGTGATGCTGAAGAGCTTCATCTGCTCAACATGGCTTCTTGTATAGGTCTAATAAAAATGAAGAAGGCCAGTTATAACTGTATTTTATTAATGCTACATGGAATGGAAACTATCTGACCTTAGACGTTTAAGTAAAAACCTTCCTTAACTAAGATTTGGAAAATTTAAGGAAAGTTCCAAAAAATAGTTAAACCAGTGTTATATGTTTCCCATTTCACTAATTTTAAAGAAAATTAAAGGGCTGCTTAATAATTTCAGTGTAATAAGTGGAACTATAAGTACTTGTTTGACATAAAACACATCTAAATGTACAATATATCAGGGATTTCCAACCCCCACCCCCAAGTCCGCTATAAGGCTGTGAGCTATTCAGAACCAGGCCGTCTGAAGCAGCAGGTGAGCAAGAGTAGCAGGCAAGCATGTGCCTGTGCACTCCATTTGCACAAATAGCAGGCACGCATGCCCATTGTTCATGCGGAACATCCCCTCTCCCTTCATCACTCCATCAGCCTGCAAAGCTGCAATATATTTTAGTGTGAAGACAATGTAATAAAATATCCAAAATAGTGTCAGTTTTTCCCATCATTTTATCTTAACTTTTTAATAATTATTTAATAGAGAAACATAAAAAAACATCTACTATGTTATAAAACATTCATATAATACATCCAATCTGCTGTACGAAAGATTTTTATAGAAATTTAGCTTTATATGAGAAATGCTTTTAGGCACTCTCTGATGTTAACAAATTATGATAAAGATAAATGTAGTTAAAATATCCTTCTATTTACTAAAAAGCACAAAGCTATTGTTTCTAACAGAAAATTATAAAGTAAAATTCAAATCAAGTTTACCAAAACTCAGAACAATTATAGGCTCTCAACAATTGAACAGTCAGTGCAGCATGAAAGGTGTAAAGAATATAATACCATGTTTCTCCAAAAAGGAGGCCAGGTTTTATTTTCTTTTGACCTCCCCAAAAAAGTGGCTAGGCATTCTTTATGGAGGGTTCTAATTACTGAGTCACCTCATGGCAGTGGCATCCACGGCCCTACTGAGTAGGAGTCCGCTGCTGGCCCACTTCTTCTCTGACCACTTGGCACCACTTGCATGTATCATCCCAGCCTCCATATCACCGTCAGATGCCTTCCAGAAAGCTCTATGCAGCCGACAATAGAGCTTCGGATTGCCCCAGAGCTCTATTATCGGCTGCAGGGGGCTTTCCAGGTTTCTGAAGGCAAAATGGAGGCTGGGACGATGCGTGCGAGTGGCAAGTGGCCACAGAAGAAGGCGAGGCAGGTGTCAGGGTGTGTGAGGCCAGGTCAGCTTCACCCCCCCATCTCTACTATAGCTTATTTTTTTTACCTGTGTGCCTTGCCCCACCCCCTGCACCCTGGGGTGGGCAGAGTCTTAGGACTAATTTTGTGGTCTTAGGACTAATTTTGTAGGTGAGGCTTAATTTGATCGCATGCACTCAAAAACATGATATGGCTTCTTTTCAAGGTGGGTCGTCTTTTTAGAGAAACAAGGTAGATAAAGCTAATAGATTTTTCTTTTCTTAAAAACATCATGATCATTTACAACAAGTGTTTGCATTAATGCTTCCCACCCTATTTTTACAATAGAAAGCAATGTTTTTTTTCTTGTTGAGGATCCAAAAGATAAATCAGCCATGTTCTTGAATAAAACTGTTTATGTATATTTCTTTTCACTTGTCAATTAAATATTTTTCACAATTTCCAAATTGAGCAACTATGCTGAAGTTGCAACAGCAATGAAGGAGTGCTACTTACAATGGATCTTCTTCAAAGTTCTGGCTGGTGCAGTACCTCCGTAGTCATGTGATCATCATTTATTACTTTTCCTGCCAGCTTCCCACAAGCAAACTCAATGGGGAAATAGGCAGGGAAGGTTGCAAATCACTTCTAAAAGTAGCTCCTGCTGCTTTTCTCCCAAGGAACCATGTTACCACTCTTCGCATTTGCTTTTTTTAAAATACTCTCTTTTCATCAACATTTACTAAATGCACATCATTTTTATCAACACATTGTATTTATACTGATCTTATGCATCTAATCTAAGAAAAATATTTAAACATTTAATGACTTTCTAAATATGCTGGTATTTTTCTCTATGCTAAATCTCAATATATTTATTTGATCACCAGAGTCCTACATCCAGCCATATTAATAAACAAAGGGTGAGAGATCTATTGTTGGCTGTTCTGTGTGGCATGCAGCAGACCTCAATGTTCTCTCTGCTCTTTTTAAGATCTACATGAAGCCATTGGGCAGGATCATCCAATACCAAGGGATAAGGTATCATCAGTATATCAATAGTAGCCATCATTGTGTCTTCGTCTAAGGTGACACAATGTTACTGTTGCTGCCCTCTCATGGTGCTTAGAGGCTGTGTGGGCCTGTATGGGGAACCACAAGCTTCAGCTCAACCCTGGTAAGACTAAGTGACTTTGGATACATGGAGCCTCAGGAGCCAGGAGTTTAATATATTGCACTTCCCCAGACAAATCCAGTGTCAATTAGGGGATCCTTCTAGACTCACAATTCCTGCTCGAAGAGCAGATTGCAGTCTTGGCTAGAAGAGCCCTTGGAATATAATCCCCCTTGAGGTAAAATCCACCCCCACCTTCTTAGCCTTCTAAAAAACCCTGAAAACCTGGCTTTGCCAACTGGCTTGGATCCCAGAAGGAGGTAGCTGGTAGATTAATAGAAGATCCCTCCCCCAACCCATCCACACATTGGTTCTTTTTATCCATTTTAACATTAGTTTTAAGATTAAAATTTTTAATGTCTAATATTTTAATTCTGGATTTCCCCCCCTTATTTATGTGTTGTAAGCCATGCAGAGTTGATTGGTAATGATGGATGGCATAAGACTAATTAACTAAATAAATAAATATAGGATCTTGCAGGATATAGCTATAAAACTGAATCTAAAATTAGTTAAATGTGATCCTTTCTTCTTGTTTTGCAGATTACAAGAAATATTAAAAGCAATCCTGAAATCACTGATACTGAAAAAAAATCAGCTAATGTTGATTAGCTGAACCCATTTTTTATCACTTTGAATATCTACAGCAATTTTAAAAGAATATCAAATTGCAGGTTGCAAGTCCAGCTAGTCCCATTCAATGTTCGTTCAAGCAATTTAGCAGAATCCCAGACATCTTCTAAATAAGGAATGAACAGTTATGTCTTAAAAAATGGCTCCCTCTCACTAAATTGACATTATGCTGTCATATTTCAGGATTTCCGAACTACTTCCTGCAGTTTTCTTGTATTTCGGAAGTGGTTTGCCATTGCCTTCTCCTAGAGCTGAAAGAGAGTGACTGGCGTAAGGTCACCCAGTTCATTTTATGACTAAAGCAGGACTAGAATTTACAGTCTTCCAAGTTGTAGCTTGGTTTTGATTAGTCATTACAATCTGGTCATAACATCTAATAGGAATATCTGAAGAAGACAAGGTACAAATGAACTCCATGTAACCAATTCATGCTATAGACCAGTGGTTCCCAAAATGGGTGGTACCGCCACCTGGGGTGGTGGTGGGATGACCTAGGGGGCACTAAGAGACAAGTGGGGGACGCAGGGGGCACTAAAGAGGCAAGGGGAACAGCAGAGTGCTGGAGGTGGGCCCCTCCCAGGGCGCAATTCTGCCTTGGGCTCTTTCAGCCACCAGTCAGCTGAGCACTTTCAGTTCCAGCCCGATTCAACATATCATCACCTCCCACCCTAGCACTTTAAAACCTCCTGTGCATAGCACTTTAAAATCGGGGGGGGGGGGGGGAGGGAGTAGCCAGCACAAGGGAAAGAAGCTTTTCCTTTTTCCCAAGGTATTTGTTCTCTTCCCCCTTCTATTCTCTTTGTGGTCAGAAGAGTTTTCCCCACCTACCACCCCTCAGATGCGCTCGCTATCGTAAATTTTCACGGGTGCAGGTATGCAGGTCTAGGTTTATTCGGGTCTTTTCCCGTGTAAGTTTGGGAATCTCTTCGCAATGTTTTGGCGAGATCCCAATCACCATCTTCAGGCTGGTGCCTTCTGCTTCATGCCAGTCTTGCAATCTTGCCTTCTTGCACTGGCATGAAGCAGAAGACACCAGCTTGAAGACACCAACTTACACGGGAAAAGACCAGAATAAGCCTAGACCTGCATGTATGTATGTATGTATGTATGTA
>JAEANM010009944.1:0-10475 GCA_017656035.1 Myanophis thanlyinensis
ACTTCAATTCCCAAAATTCCTGAGCCAGCCATGTTGGCTCAGGAATTCTGGGAGTTGAAGTCCACGAGTCATGAAGGAGCCATGATTGCCCACCCCTGCTCTAGAGTATTTCCATTAAACCAATGTTTATATTAATATGCTATTTAAAAAGATCCTGCTGTCTTTACCTGATGCAAAGCAATGACTGTCTCTTGGGGCACAATTTTTTTTGCTTTTCCTCCAAGAGATGAATAGGGCAGGACATCTCTTATACTGTTCATTGAATTTTGCCTGCTGTTTTTTTTTTTAAAGTGCTACTTCTTTCTGTTTTTCCAGGCCTGCTTGCACTTCAACCACAGTGGCATATGTGAACTGCACTGTCCACCTTTAATGAACTACAATCCAGATACTTTTGAAATTATGCACAACCCAAATGGACGCTACACTTTTGGAGCAACCTGTGTCCCTCATTGTCCTTGTAAGCCTCTATTTACGGATGGGTTTGCTTGGAGTGAGGGGCAGATAATTGGGTTGTAGATACTATATTTCTAATCATATTCAACCATTTGATATACTGGTATGTGAGATTCCTCACTTTTTTTGGAGCACTAATGCTCCAAAATACAGTTATCAAGATGGATTTTAGCCTGACCTTTTTCTTGACTTGATAAATTTCTGTGCACAGAATTTTAAAAATGGTTTCCCCATATCTCATGATAGATAATTACTTGGCTGCAGAGGTAGGCTCTTGCACTCTGGTGTGTCCCCAGAACAGTCAAGAAGTGAGCTTGGGTACCATGCAGAAATGTGAAAAATGTGACAGTGCCTGCCCAGAAGGTAAGAACTGAAGTGCAAAAAGATTCTCCATTTTTCTGGACACAGCAAAATGTTATCTATCTGGATTATCCTTGACTTTCTGTCTCTATCTTGACAGAGCCATGGAAAAAATGTATGGGTTTTGACTTTATGCTTGTCTAACTTCAGGCACCTCGGCTTAATTGTAATTTTCTTAGTCTCCATGTGTGGCCTTCACTCTTATTGTTTTGGAGTTCAGTCATCTCAATAATTTGCATTCCACTGTTTGTGGAATGCAGAGGATTCACTTCCATATTGTTATGCCTCCACAAAAGGATAGCTTGCCTGTTCTTCACTGTCTGTAAAGTCCAGAGGTTCACAGCTTATATTGTGATAGGCTACCCTACACTGTTGGTTTAATATTATGTATAGATAAATATATGCCTCCTTTTTTCTGCTTTAGTTAATTCTACACCACCTTCTCTCTATTTTAGTCTGCTATGGTTTAGGAATGGATTTCCTGAAAGGCGTTCGTGCTGTCAATGCCTCTAACATCCACCACTTTACTGGCTGTACCAAGATCTTTGGCAGTTTAGCCTTTCTGAAAGAGACATTTGCAGGGTAGGTAACCAAGTCTTAGAGTCAGAAGGCTGTATCAGTTTCTGGGATGCATCTGTGTAGTTGTTCTGGTTAATGCATCCCAGCTTATACATTTGGAAGCTTCTGAGCAAGCCCAGTAAATTAGAACTGCAATTAAGCTTTGTTACTTTTTGAAGCCAGAGCCTATTGTTTCTAGGTGAGCTTTTTAAGCCATAAATAACCATACAGAGCTATTTACAGAATTAGAAGCTTATTTCACAATTCAGCGTCTTTAGAAAGCATTTATTTTTCTAAGGATACTATCTCATAGGACCAGAGAAATAAGGCCGAAAACATGGCACCATTGTAATCACTGAGCAATTTTGTTTTGAAGGTCTAAAAGTTTAAGCTGCCTCTACTTCTCCAAAAATGAAGTCTGCAAGAAAAAGAAAATGGGGTGTGGTGTTGAGAGAAAGAACTACATTAATATTGTGTTCTGAAACAGAACACCTAATCTCTATTATGAAGCTAGGCAGAAGAATAATGCTGCCAGTGAAAATTGTGGTGTGATGAGAGAAAATCATTTGTTGGCCTAAAATAGAAGCTTTTATGCATGTTAACAGTTTTGATGGGGAAGCTTCTAAATTGAGAAACCTTGGTATTTCTTAAAATAAACATTTCCAGCAATGGAAGTGATGTTTGATTCTGGGTAATCTGAACACATTCCAGTTCCCAATTGCCAGCTCAGAAGTGAAAAGGCTTAACGGACTAGTGTCTATATAGCCTAAGAAATGGTGAATGGGATTTGGGTCCAAACTTGGCTAAATCTGCATATTTCTCATTATTGTTGAATTGAAAGTGTCACAATTTTATAGAGAGATTATAACATGAATGCCTTGTAATATGATTTGTCCTATATCTCATGATGGCATGATATTTTTTTACTTTTTAATGGAAAGGTAGTATCACCTGTGACAATAAAAAATTAAGTCATCTGGAAAGTATTATAGCAGGACTTGTAGGATTCATATTCAAGCCCTTTCTTGCAGTTAGTTGCAATTTAGCAAAGCTGCCATCTGGCAGCATCTTCTAAAAAAGTGTGGTACTCAACCTCTGACAGGCTTGCCACAATGAAACAACCGCCTCGACTTTCAATATCAGGAGACAAAGAATATAGTCTTTCTTTCTAAAGTGACAGTATTGTGCCATACATTCATTCACTCGTTTAAATTGTATGACTACCCAATCGTAGAGGTATACAGACACATATAAATCAATTACCAGTCAGTCACAAAATATTCAAAATCAATCAAAATAGCAGAAGAAATTGGCAACCAAACACACTAACCAACACATCGCCGTGCTTCCTAGAAAGGGGCTATCTCATTACTCTGACCCAAGGAAACAATCAGACCTTAAGAATCTTACAGAAGATTGTAGGTTTGGACTCATCTCAATTTTAAAGGGAAATGGTCTGGCAGGACAAAATACAGTTCTCATTCATGACACTGACCGTGGCCTCAAAATATTCTTTTGAAAACTGGAACTTATGGGAGCTAAAAGTTGGATATGTGTGTTTATATTTCCTTGTTTCTATACTTTTCTGTAATTTTTTCTAAAAAAGATTGTCTTGTAATTCTCCTAAAAGAGACATGTGAAAGTGTGGAAAACTTTGCCATCATTTCAACCAATTGAAGCAAAGATAGTATTAACCACTAAAATAACCAGGGGGAGGGGACATTTTAGATGTGTGCAGGTGAACACTTAAGTTTCACTCCAAGCTGTTGCTTCCTTTTCTGTTTAGAGATCCTGCCACAAATACCCCGCCCCTACAACCTGAACAGCTTGAAGTCTTTGTGCACCTGAAAGATTTAACAGGTATGTATGAGAAGATTTCAGGATAGTTTGAGGCAGTGGTGAAATTCAATTTTTTTTTACTACCGGTTCTGTGGGCGTGGCCACAGGATTAAACATCACCAAGCACAGGATTAAAGGTCACCAAGTTACAATGTAATAAGGGGAGAGGCAATTTCTGTGAGCAAGGCAATAAAGATTAGACTAGAAACAATGGCATTATTTACAGGATTAACCCTGCAAAGTGGGGGAAAAACAAAAGGAGATTTCTTCTAATAACTGGTTCTATAGAACTGGTGAGTACTGGTGAATTTCACCTCTGGTTTGAGGCCTTGTGATAAGGGCAGTGTACCAGTGCTTGTAATAAACAGCAGCATATCCATTTGGTCCCTGCCTCTGGTCAAAGCATTGCTCCTCTGTAATGAGGCCAACATCAATCCTTTTAAAAAGTAGCAATCACAGTTCTCCATTGAATGGACCTGTCTTGGTGTTTTCTCAGGCTTCCTATATATTGAATCCTGGCCAGAGTCTCTCTTGGACCTGAGTCCTTTCCAGAACCTTCAGGTGATCCGAGGGAGGGCACTTTACAAGTAAGTTGTCTCAAGTGTTTTAATGAGGGTGAGATTTGTGTTAAGTTGTTAATGGAAAAGTCTACATCTTAACCATTTCTATGGGTTCTTCTTTTAAAAAATAAAAAATTACTGGATTATCCAGACTTATTTGACCTAAGTGCTGAAAATTTGGACAACTGATTAGGTTTTGTATCTTGTTCAGTGGCTGGGGAAAATGGGATACTTTTATTATAATAAAGAAAGCTTGCAAATAAAAGAAAAAACATTTAAATTATAAATGCCTACATCTGTTATTAAATAATGAAACTATTTTCTGTTTTTTTTTCTATAAACTCTTTATTTATATTTTAATCTCAATAGGGCAGTCTATCTTCATGACCATATTATGTCTCTAGCTTAGTGGTGTATATTTAACAAAATAAATGGCTATTTTTGTCATTCGAATTTTGCTCATTTTAACTGGAAAATCTATTTCATGTGGCAGTGGAGCTTATTCACTAACACTGCAAAACCTCAACATATCCTGGTTGGGTCTACGTTCACTGCAAGAGGTCAGTAGCGGCATGGTCCTTATCCACCACAATCCCAACCTTTGCTTCATCCAAAATGTTCCTTGGGGTGACATCTTCAGAAACCCTCGGCAGAAGCTATTCCACAATGACAACAATTCGCCTGAGCAATGTGGTAAGCATGTGTGAAGCCCATTTGCATTAATGTGTGTGTCCTCCACCCCTCATTCTTTGTAGGTGTGAAAATGTCCTCTAAACCTGATATTTTGGTGGATAGTTGAAAGAACTTAAAATGGAATCCCATGTGAGATTTCCTGCAATATTGTGAGCTCAGAGAAAGAAGTTAGAAGGTTGCTTAGCATACCTTTGGTTTGAGCAGGTTGTAATAGAATTATTGTAAGATCGAGGCCAATAAATTTTGTAAATAAATCAATAAATAGTGTGAATAGCAAGATAAAACAAAGGAAAAGTAATGGAAATGTTTTGAGCAAGGTTTCATGCAGAGATGAAAAAAGTTGCCAGACAATTCTGGTCAAAGTATAGCACTAAGCATTTATAATAGTTTTTAGGGAACAAGAAAGTCCAGAGTAGAAAGCAAAACATTTCCACCTTATTTTACTTCTAGTAAAGTTCAGAGTTAGAGAAGGCTAGCAATATTGTCAAAACTCTGGTCAAGGTGACCTTAGCTAAATAGCACTCAAGGATAGACTATTCAGATAATTCTTTCAATGTTGAAGTTACTTCAGGAAAAGGATTTTATTCCTTAAGCTTCTGAGTTCTGTTCTAGCACAGTTAGTACCAATAAGATTAAATTGTGGTTGCTATGTTTTATGGAAACAATAGTCTATTTCTGCGTAGACCACTCTGCTTAAAGTTGCCATATCATCCAGCATTTCTCAGTCATATGGTACTCAGCTTGGTGGTAACATTTTCATGACTTCATTTCATTTATTTCATTTTTCATTTATTAAATTTATATACCGCCCCCTCTCCCTAAGGACTCGGGGCGGTTCACAGCAGATAAAATACAAATATAAAATACAAGATACACAATACAAATTAAAACCCAATATAAAATCATTAAATACGCTGAAGTCTAAAAATTTCAATTGGTTGGTATCCTTCAGATTTTGGTTCAAGGTCAGGATAGTGATTCTGTCAATACCTCTGAGTTGAGGAACAGTCCTCCATCTCTTTATTCCCATTCAGCTCTTGCTGAATGGGAAGGACAACTATCCTAAGGGATGTGGCAGGAGAGTTGTTTGGGACTTGTTATTCTATTTTAGTGTAATAATTTGATAGTATAGCATTATTTCTCAAAAATATACTGGAGGAGAAAAAAATCAGGCATAAGATTGATTTACATATGGGTTCATTTATTCATTCAACTAATATCCTTCCATTTGTACAGTGGCATAAGGTGACATACATAGTGCTCACTCTTCCTATTTGTCTCTATAAATGCAAGCTTGTGAGGTAGGTTGGGCCAAAAGAACACCTGGCACAAGTAATTCTATGGCTGAAGATATTAGAGTCTGGGTTTCCCCATTCCTAGTCCAACACATCATACACACAGTGTGAGTCTCATAATTTAGCACCTGATGCAAGAATGCAGGTTGATTATACTGATAGGTTCCCTGAATATAAAATTATGTGCTCTCCAACCTTCCTTTGCATCTCTTCTCTTTAGGTCTCCAAGGCCAAGTTTGCTATTCTCTGTGCTCCCAGGGACATTGTTGGGGACCAGGGAAAAGTCAGTGTGTGTCCTGCAGTGGCTTTCTCCGTGGGAAGGAATGCATTGAGAATTGCAATGTTCTGGATGGGTATGTGGCACGGGAAATGTGATTGGGTGGGGCTTTTCTGAGTTCTTACTGTGAAAACAATGGGGGGGGGAGGATTTCAAAAGTATTAAATGGAAGAAAAAAGTTTCAAGTCTTATATTTTAATCTTATCACTGAGTATAGAAGTATAAGCTGCTCAAACTGGATACAATAGGAATAGCATATCAGTATTAATAATAAATAAAATCACAATAAAATGTAAGAATGTGTTTGATTTCCTTTATCTTCAAACAAAAATTCTTAAAGTTTCAGTAGGTGGCACTGCATAGCTTACTTTGTAAAGCCAAACAAAATTGGTTCTGATTTAGTATTTAGAGAGGAGGTTGACTGGAAAATCTAGAACTAGAAGTTTCAAAAAGAAAAAGAAAAAGAAACTGTTACGGGAGAAAACAATAGCAAACTGCTTCATTTTTCATGCCCAGTAAACTGTCTGAGTGTACTGTTATAGGTCAGCAAGAATCCTTATACCGAATGAGCTTTTTGCTGGAAAAAAAAATCAAAATAATGATATGATTTATAGTTGAGGAGTTAAAAAGATATGGCCTAAGTGAGGCACTGAAGGGATTTGTATAACATCTAAGAGAGAAGGAAGATTATAAATGTAATTTTTCTGTTGAAGAGAAGGTTAGAAAACATATTTCATAACTTTGGTTTCTTTTTTTTTCTTTGCACTTTTTCATTTTTTTTAAAGATTTGCCTTTATTTCAAGTAAAATTCTTAACAAATATAAATAAATTAAAAAGGAGTCAAATTTCACTTCATGGCAATTTACAGATAGTCCTTGACTTGCGATCACAATTGAGCCTAGAATTTATGTTGCTAAGTGAGAAATTTGTTAAGTGAATTTTGCACCATTTTACAACTTTTCTTGCCACATTTGTTAAGTGAATCACTGCAGTTGTTAAATTAAATTATGGTTGTTAAGTGAATCTGGCTTCTTCATTGACCATGTTTGTCAGAAGATCGCAAAATATGATTACATGACCCCAGGACACTGCAACTGTCATAACTATGAACCAGTTGTCAAGTATCTGAATGTAAATCATGTACCACAGGAAAGTTGCAATGGTCATAAGTGTGAAAAATGATCATTAGCCACTTTTTTCAGTGCCGTTATACTTTGAGTAATTACTAAATGAACTGTTGTAAATTGAGGACTACTTGCACTTTTATCACTGTTGGGATGCTTGATCCCTGTGCCATTTACCAAATTTCTCACTTTCTCTGTGTCCATTGAAGGTACATGGAAGTAACATCATACCTCCTCTTTGTCTGAAATACCCATCAACAATGAAATAATTAAATATTTTTAAATCATCCAACCCTGATTATAAAGTTGTTCTTATTCTAATTTGGTGGATTCCAAATTGAAAAATAAAATAATGTTGTTTGAGAAAACTAGGAAGTTGAGAAATTGGACTGTCTAAACTTTGGCTTGCTTGAAATTTGCAGGGATATACGGGAATATGCCAATGGGACCCGGTGCTTTCCATGTCATCCAGAGTGCATGCCCCAAAATGGGACTGAATCTTGCTATGGATCGGTAAGAACACATAAATATCTTGAAACTGCAATCATGTTCGGATATTATATTCTAAATTATATGTTTCTTTTTCTTATCCATTAGGTTTTTTTTTTTTAGCCTTTTGTGATTGGTTCACAGTGAAAATATAAATAGCCAGGCCTCCTTTCTGGGGACTAAAAAACTAAAATTGATGGCATCAATCAGTAGGGGCATCAAACTCAAGGCCCAGTGACCAGGTCCGGCCCATGGGATACTTTGATCTGGCCTGTGGGGCCACCCTGGAAATAACGAAGAACTGGCCTGCGATGCTTCTGCCAGTTTCCAAACTCCATTTTTTGCTTCCATGGCCTCCTGCAACCTTCAGCCAATGAAAACAGAGCTTGGGAGGGCTGCCCTCCCGAGCTCCATTTTCACTGACAGTTGCAGGAGCCTGTGGCAGCCAAAGGCAGAGCTTGGGAACCTGTTTTTGCTGGTAGAGTGCTCAGGCCATCATAGGCGCCCCTGACAGGAGTGACATCAAGTTGCTACACCCACCCTGGCCATGACCACTCTGCCCCCCCCCAAAGTTCAACACAACCCTGATATGGCCCTCAATGAAATCAAGTTTGACACCCCAACCTACAGTGTTCAGGGTCATTGATGCAATCATAGCACTTTTAAGAAAGAAGGCAAACAATAGTACCAAGGAAACTATCATAGTTTATATAAGTTAACTTGAATGAATTTGGTTTGGACAACTTCATGTTGAGAGAGTGTTACGCTTGAGATTAACTTGCTTTCTAGCAATTATTTACAGTGTTATCAAATCCAAAGTACAGAACTATGTCTATATATATGTATGTATAAATTGTAACCACTGCTATTTTTCCTGAGGTAACTTTGCAACATACCCTGTGACTCTAAATTCCTAGATGCCTATCAAACAGCTGGTTTTCACTGCTCTGTAGGTTATGTCCATCTAAGGCCACATCAGCAACCAGACAGCTTGTTCAATGAAATAACATCATTCAATATTGAAACATATTCAATATGCAACAAAATTTGTGAAATGGATGAGATAAGGGTTTTTTCCCCCCTGTTTTATTTAATTGAGACTCTTTCACACCATCCTTCCCCCATCTCCCCTTTTAGGAGGCAGACCAGTGTGTAGCTTGTGCCCATTACAAAGATGGACTATCCTGTGTAGAGCGGTGTCCCAGTGGGGTGAAGCTTGATGGATCTTTCATACCTGTTTGGAAGTACCCTGATGAAGACAATATCTGTCAGCTGTGCCCAGTCAACTGTACCCTTTCGTGAGTAGTCCAGGGGTGGGCAGATCATAGAGTGAGATACAGCAGGATTCTGACTAATTTCTGATAAGAAATGGACAGTGTAATGCAAAAAAAATGGGATCACTTTCGGTGTAAAGACACTACCCATCCCCAATGAAATAATTAAATATTTTTAAATCACCTAACCCTGATTATAAAAGAGACTCTTCTTTTATTGATAGGCATTTCCCTTTGTTGCTGAAATTGCAACTAATTATAGTTAATCTTTTTAAAGTATTAAAAAGATTTTGTTTTTTCAATTTTGGGTCAAGCTATTTAAGCATGACTGGAATAGTAAGAAGGCTTTATTTGTTTTTGTTTTTTTATGATAATAAAATGTTTAAACTCTGACTTACACAAATGCATAAATGGAATGAGGTAAGAGAGGCGTGAGTTATTTATTGGGTTTCCTTGCTTTGGATTTAATGTGGAGGGATGAGGAGAGGATAGATTTTCAGTCTGGATTCACTTCACTACTGAAATAGCATTGATTGTGCTTGTGAATGACCTCTGGAAGACTTGGGACAGAGGTGGTACAACCATCCTGGCCCTCCTGGATCTCAATGCCTTTCAATACCATCGACTTTAGTTTCCAAATTTAAAAAAATATTTCTCTTAAGTTCTTAAACTTATGTGAAAATTCTTTTGCTGAGGATTGAAGGAGATTTTTTTTTTAATTTGGAATTAAGCAGTAGGAGGGTGATTAGAGTGTTGATTCTGGAAAGCTATAAATGCAATAAGGGGGGCAGATTGACTGGAAACAAGATTTTGAAGCTAATTATAAGAATCCTGTGGTTTGTTCAGAATTCTAATAAATACAATATAAAATATAAAAGTTGTATTCACAGATGTATCTGCATTGAAAATAATCCATGTTGAACTGTATAGCACTATCAAACATGAGCACAGAAAGCGCCATATTGTTTTTATACATTAATTGTTTTATTATAATGTTTATCTAATACAATATTTTATGAAATTTATAAATTTGCCAAATTTGAATTCCACAGAAGTGGAATCCACAGCCAAATTTTGAATAAATTAGCTCATTTGAAGTATCTTGTTTCAAAAATCATTGCCTTATGAGGCACCATTTTTCCCAGCTAAAAGTTACCTGAATGAGAGTTTTAGTAATATATAAATACGATTCTTTTTTCTAGTAGCTTTTGATAGGATTTTCACAATTTGAACTAATGGCAAGGCTTTAAAGATTTGTTTATAGATAAATTGTGAGAAGAAGAGGTTTTTTATTGTATGTTTAGAAAAAAATGTAAAGCTATGATGTTACAATAGAAGAATAGTATTAAATTCGCAAAGGAGTTTCTGAAAGGAGATGAAAAGAAAACAATAAATTAATTCGTGGGAGATTAGTTGAAGGTATTAAAAGATCAAGATGTTCTATATATTGTTTCAAGTAGCTCTTAATATAATTTTTCTTGATTAAATTTGAACCAAGTAGTTTTAAATATTTGTTTTATAATAATAGGATATGGAAAGAATCATTTTTGGGG
>JAEANM010009945.1:0-16080 GCA_017656035.1 Myanophis thanlyinensis
TTATTATAAATAAAAAAAAAATTCAAAAAAATAAAAAAAAATAAACCTTATTTACAGGCACCAGAGGCAGCTGGGATCATCAGGAATGCTCCGTAGATGCGCCAAACAGCTGATTAAGGTAAGAAACAAAAAAAATGAAGCTCATCTAAGAAAATAGAAGGGCAGGGATGGGTGGGTGGGGCCAATTTCAAATTGCCACTACTGATTTGGGCGATGTGGTGCGATCCGGCTGAATTTCACCCCTGCTTCCCACTATAAAACCTTTGCTCTGGCTAAACACTGTTGGCTTCAGTTTCCTAATTGTTATGTAAAAGTCTTTATAGTTTAAAGTGGAACAGAGTCTCTGCTTCCAGATATTTTTGCACATTTGGATTTGGTGCACCTCACCTTATTTTTACGCAGATGTGAGATTGGATACAGTCATGATTTCATTCAATTATGTGACAAGTTGCTATATGAACCTGTAGGGTAAATTTATCACCAAGCTCCAAGCTGAGCTTTAAGTAGAGTTAACTAGAACCAAGTAGAGTTAACTAGGTCAAGTAGAGCTGGGGCTAGTTATTGTGGCTTTTGGTCTTAGACATTGGATGTCAACCTTGTTTCTTGCATGTCACTGCAAAAATTGCAAAATTGCAGACATTGCTCTGCTGTTGCTTAATCCCTACCTGAACATCTAATTACTACATTTCTTGTTTTATCTGAACTTTAATTCACCCACATATCTTCTCCTTTGTATCCTGAGGGCAGGGTGGCAGAAGACAGTCTAACTTGACTAGCTATGGACATTGGCATTTCCTTGGTTAACTAGTCAGTTATAGATACCACTATTCTCTTCAGTTCCAAATATACTTTTCAAAACACAAATGGACTTGATTTTTTCCTTGAAAACATTTTCTGAACTGAACTGAACTGAAGGAGTTTATTGGGTGAGAAGCAAATGTTTTCAAGGAAAAAACCCAAGAAAATCCAATTTCCATTTGAAAAGCATCTTTGGGACAACCATGACCTTGATGATTGAGAATCACCATAGACCCATGATGGCGAACTTATGGCACAGGTGCCACAGGTGACATGCAAAACCATCTTGCTGGGCACACAAGCTGTCGGCCAACTTACTTCCAGCTGAGCATGCACAAGCAATTGCACATGCATGCATGTGTGATTGCAGAGACCCAGCTAGTCTTCAGGTATCCGCTGTGCATGCGCGTGATTGCAACAGGAAATCCAGCTGGTCTTTGGCGCTCTCCAAAAGCACGTACTTTTCGGCACTCGGTAAATAAAAGGTTTGCCACCATTGCCATAGACTTTTAAAGGTCTGGGTGATGGTATTCATCTCCTTTTCATGTAAATTTTCAAGACAATATTGTATAACTGTTTTAAAAATAAAACTATTTGCCTAGGTCTGGCTGCAGTTTTCATCATACCCTGATGATCCCTAGATTAACCACCATGGCTGTTTATATTCACATATGTCTTCCATCTGGGCCAGGCACATTATTTTCCACTATGCCACAAACTATATAGTCTATAGCAATAATTAAAATATGTGAACTTTTAGAAATTTTAGCAGATGCTATGACTGATAACTATTGCAGATGTACTTGGTCATCTTGTAAAGGCAAACTCTCTTTCAGGTTGAAAGCCTTATTTTTCCAAGAAATGAAACATACCCAAAGCATGATATGAATAGAAACTCTGATGTCTTAGATTTATTACTCTGCTAGCCAAACTACAGAAACCTGTTGCTAGGTGGAGGTAAAATATGGTTTAAATCCAGCTGTCAATGATGTTGTTTCTCAATCTTCAAGACTTTGAAATTGCTGATGTACCTTATTCATTTATCTTGTTGAAGGGCAAGTGACAGGTTATGAAATGAAATAGGTTCCTTATGAAAGAGTTATGTTGTTTATTATGTAAAGCTGCATCTATTTCACTTAATTGGAAGTCCCATCTCAGTTATAGCTCATTAAATAGCCATGTAGTAGCTGGATTCACATTTTCATTAAGACATAACGTGGTTTATTTAATTTTGGCTCAGCATGTTGCATGAACCCAATCACTGAGTTTGATAAACCACAATTTATGACTTATTGTTTAAAAGAAATCAACTATAACTTTTGGTTTTATAACTCTTATCTGCATAATTACAAAATCTTAAGTCAAGGGAAATTAACAATATTACATATTAATGACTTTTAAAAAGTACCTTAACTTGGCTAAACTGATTTCTATGTCATTATATCTTTTCTCTTATTGCTAGAAGCTAATTTCTTATTAGGGTTATGTCTCTTAGGCTGCAATCCTATATTAATTTAAGAGCAAGTTCCCATAAAAAAAATGGTTACATAAAAAACTTCAAAACTCTGGCTTGTTATGAAAAAAGATTCATGTGGAGTTTTTAAAAAAAGAATTTAAAGTTCTATTTGTTTTAAAAACTCAAGACCAAAATGTTAGGAATTTGATGCAGCTGTTCCCACTTATTTGTTTTGTTTATCTTGCTAATCAAACAATTTAGATTTAGTTTTCTATTTCTGTTCTCTTGCCAACTTAACTACTTTGTGCAAATTCAAAATTTTGTATTTAAGATCTAAGCCAAAGCACAGTCAGCTAACTAAAAGGATAACCAGCATATTGCTATGCTGAGCTGACTTTACTATCCCTTTAGCTGAGCTGACTTTACTTGCTCCTGGAGCTTTGTGAGCTTAAAAAAATCTAGGAAAAAGACTGTTTTGCCAGAGGAGAAAAGAAGTATCTACCAGCAGCAGGTGTCCACTTTATTAAAGAGTAGAGCTGACAGTCAGCCCTGCTTTTTAATCTGTTAGAAAAATGTCTGAATGATATATGAGCAAAAGAAAATGCAGATACATCTCTAAGTAAAAACTGAATCTTTGGGAATGATCACCACAGCCATCTTGACTTCTTTAGTTGTTTTAATATAATAATTATACAACTTGCACACAATAACAAATCAAATGAAAGCTTATAAATAGCCTTATATCTGTCTTCCTCATTTAGCTCTTAGAAGTAGAAAGCATGAGCACAATGATATATATCAAAGCTAAATAAATTAATATTGGACCAATACAAAATGTTCAGTGAGAAATATACGTAGTATGAGAAGTAGATTTTGGAGATAGCCAAATGTTTAACATTGAAATGTATCTCCCCCACACCCTACAAATGGTGTTTTAAAACATAAACAACAAAAAGAATCACAGCTCTCTAGATTATCCCCAGCCAATTAGAAATCAGTATAATGTTAAATGTAGTAGTCCTGTATGCCTTAATTTTACGCCCTAAAAGGACTAATCTAACCTGTATGTTTCAGATGCTTTTACAATGTCTTACATTTATATTCAAAGAGATTGATAGATTGATTGATTTTATAGGCCACAGATGTTCAGATATTTTGCTACCATCCGAAATTCCATAGGTTGTTTCAGTCTTGCTCAGCATGATGTCTTAAAAGGTGTTGGTATATCATCAATGGGCAAAACAGCTTGCAAGATCCTTTCTTTAATCTCTACCTTCCTATCCTCTTTGCCTACATTTCAGGATATCTCTGTATGGCTGGTAATCCAAGTAAAGAGTTCTATCTGGACAGATAGTTACATTGCCACCAGGGATGAAATTCAGCCAGATTACACCACATTGCCCGAACTGATAGCAACTATTTGAATTTGGCCCCACCCACCTGCCCTTGCCCCTCTATTTCCTTATACCAGCTTGGGTTTTGTTTTTGTTTTTTTGTTTTTGTTTCTTACCTTAATCAGCTGTTTGGCACATCTATGGAGCCTTCCTGATGATCTCAGCTGCCTCTGGTGCCTCTAAATGAGGTTTAAAGAGCTGTGCTGCAGCGCATTTGGCACACATGCGTGCGCACAGAACCGGTAACAACAACGGTAGGATTCCACCCATGATTGCCACTATCTGTTTTTAAATGGACAAATATCTCCCTTCGTATAATTGGGATGCAGCAGAACAGGAATGCACTCCTGGAAATAGATCTTAATAAATGGTTCCAGATTGCTTCTAAAGCAGGATTACCTGGACAAAGGGTGGTTTGGATTGGATTAGATAACAAATCTAATACTATAGTAATAAAAATGAAGTATTTTTATTTTAATAAAAGCAACAAAATAAAAAAAATGAAAGCAATGTTGAACTGCAACAAGTTATATAAGGTTGTGATCTATATTCCAAAATTATTACTCATTAATCTGCAGGCAGCCTGACAAACATGAAATAGAGAGATTACCGGCTAGAATACTACTTAAATAGTACAAATAGCATTTAAAAGATATAAGCTAAAATTTCCCTGCCAATATTACCTTAATGATTCTCTTAGAGCCTTTTCAGCTTTGGGGATCAATTCTTAGGCAGAGTCATGTGAAATCTCTTTTCCCCAGGTTCTTGGTCCCTCTAGACAAGACTCTTTGCTTAAAGTCCTCCTCCTCTTCCATCACTTTCATCTGATGTTTATGAGGCAGTCACTGCTTTTAGAGAATCCTCAGGAGATCTCAACTGGCTAATAGGCCACTCAATAGAACAAATCCCTTTAATTCACTACTGAATGTGTTGTCACCAAGCAGTATTACACAACAGCAGTTAGAAACATGAAAATCAACATATCTTGGGAACCATCAGGTTGAGGTATGCTACTCTAAGGTTTATAAGTTGATAATTTCTCGTGGTGAAACACATGAAAGAGAAGAATCCATTACTGAACTAAAATTCATCCTGATACTAGGTCCCTGTAGTTTCTTTGCTTTGCTGAGAAAAAATTAAATAAAAGGAAAAAGGTTGGAAAATTGGCAAAGATCTTGTAAACAAAATAAGCAGTCTTGCATGATTAATAGTGCAGACTACCATTTTTTCAGTTTATATAACATATCACAAGAGGAAAAAATACATGCTTTTTTGTGTCATTTCACAAAGATGTTTTTAGGTTGAATAGTTCATTTTAAAAAATAATAGCAAAGAGGTTAGGAGAAAGTTCTATCATTTTGATTTTAAAAAATGTAGCATGAGATCTCGAATTAGGAAACTCATTTTTCATTTTGAAAGAAATGGTTGCAAGAGTTTAAAAAAACCAGGAAAGTGAAGGAAACTCTTTATTATATAAAAGGCGATTCCAGCATGCTGATTTAATGTAATTATCTTGACTATTGTTTGATTATCAGTATGTTAAATGCACATTTTGGATATTTTCTACATTTATTCATAAAATTAATTGAATCATTATAATTGTTACCCAGATAAGAAATCAAAGGACTTGTAAACACAGGAGGATCTGATCAATTTTTAATCTCTAAACTGGTTTTCAGTGGAATGATCACATTCAGGTGTTTGTACTAAGAGGACAAGAGAGAGAGAGAGAGAGAGAGAGAGAGAGAGTTTAGTTGCAAACCATAGTGTATGGACATACAGTATATTTTTAGGTAGGTAGGTAGAAATAAAAAGTTGGGTCTCTCTTACTCTATGTATAATACTACAAATAAATACTTTTCAAGAAATGTTAATTGTAATGTTTTAAAAGTTAATTTTAAAAATTAAATGTTATCGTAAGTATAATTACATAAATAGACTATACAGAGAAGCTGGTCGTGTTGGCTTTCTGTCTCAAGGCAGTTGTGTTGATATCACTCTGACATCTTAGCTCACAAATCTATATTCTTTCAGATAATGCAGCAGAATTAGTGGCTTGGGAGAACGCTTGGAATAAAAATAATGCCCTGAAAAATTGTGGTGGGTCAGATGTTAATTGTTTATGTCTCCTCCATTGATTACAATAAAGAAAGTGATGTGTTTCCTCTACTGATTAAATTCAAGAGAGTTGTTCCCGGGAAACTGCCAATATGTACAAAAACTGCTTGACTGCTAAGACACTCAGTCTAAGTAACTCATGAAAGTTCCTTTAAATTGACTTTATTAGAAAAAGTGAACTCATGTTAAAGTTTTGCTATCTAAGATAAATCAAGGGATTAGAATGTCATTTGGATATCCTCATCATTCATTGTATTTTGTAACACATTATCTACATTTTTTCATAACATGGGTTTTTGATTAGTTGACAAACTTTAGCCAGGAACCTGAAATTTAATCTTTACTGAGTCTTTTGTCTTGCTTCAAGGTGGATTGAAAGTGGGGACTATAGCATTATAAACATATAATGATAATCAGTGGCTGCATTGTTTGGTTTAGCATGGAACATGAATCCAGTCATTATGTTTTATAAGATCTTCTGCTATGTATTCTACACAAACAGTAGTATAAAACTGAAGATAAAGGTTTCCCCTGTCCTATTGTTCTGACTCTATGTTGTGGCCCGGCCTTCGCAGAAGAAAGAAACAGACTCCTCACAAAGAAAAACTTCTATTTATTGACATCTTGTGAATTAACTGCATTCACCAACAGAAAGTCCAGGCCAGAGTTCTGCAATGAATTAACTGAAGCAATAGTCCTTATCAACTCCTAATCATGAAGGCAAAGCCGTGTGCCGAAAGGCTGCAAATTAAGTCAGAGAAATAAACAAACTTTAGTTCTGGCAAGTCAGTCTTTGTCACATGAAACGCAATGAGCAAAATCTCCATAAATGCAAATGGTTGTCTGCTATGACCACCACTCCCTTTTCCTCCTATATATTCCCCAGCCAGGGAGGGGCCATTCAGTGTCTATGTTTGTTTTGCTTCCCAAGTCGACTCCTTGTCCTCCGTTGTTCACCTCTCCTATGCTCTGCGCATATGTACATCTGGAACAGGCCCCAGCTGTTTTTCCTCCTTATTCATCTCTGACTCCAAAGGCAGCTGTCCCTCCGGTGATAGGAAATGCCAGACGGCCCTGGCTCCATCTCTGTCTCTGTGTCTGATGCTGAGCAACCATCAGAACCTTCCCCAGGCTGTAGAACTGGCTCAAGTTCTTCCCCAACCTCCTCACCGTCCAAGTCTGCCGCCAGCTCTGCTGGCAGCTGGTGGGCCACAACACGCTACGGGGGTGGTACTCATCTCATTTCTTATTTGAGGGAGCCAGCATTGTCTAAAGACCTGTCAGTGGTCATGTGGCTGATTGTATGCTGAAGGGCACAGAATCCTTCCTACCAAAGTGGTACCTATTTATCTAATCACATTAGCATATTTTCAAACTGCTAGGTGGTCAGGAATTGAGGCAAATAACAGAAATCATCCCATCACACAGCACTCAGGACTTGAACCCAAGCCATCAGCTTTCCAGCTGACAAACTCAGCATCTTGAACTACAGAGCCACGTGGCACAGTCCAATACGTATTCACATGAGAAGATAAAGTAGATTAGCTTCCATACTGTGATGAGATTTAGTGGCTTATCTAGATAATGGCCAACATTAAGGTTAAGGCTGAAACAATTTCTGAGAGTTTCAGTTTCAACATTTCAAGAAATTGCTCCATTGGAAAATGTTTATATATCTTTTTTCACAACCAGTGGACAGAGTTTGGAAGTAAAGGCAGCTATTGCTGTTCCTCACCTTACCCCACTCCTCATACATACAAATACATTGTTTCCTTTGAATGGAGCTGAATGAAAGAAAGAGTTATAAATCTTTAGAGAGATTAATAATATAATAGAAATGGGGAAGAAGGGCAGCAATGAAGGTCTGTTTTAATTGTTGTCCAGCCTGCCTTGAGTGACACATATCAAAGAAAAGACAACTCACCATTGCTTCAAATACTCACAGATTTGAAGATAACATTTTTTCTTTATTTTAGAAAGTAGAAAAGGGATGAACAAATAGGGGATAAAACAGAAATCAACTGCTACTAACAAACTGAAGTTTAATAATGAAATTCCACAGTAAAAAGACAGACAGGAAATTATAAATGCTGAGGAACAGATTATGAATCCTAGATGCATTTGCTTAAGAACAATCTTAGGACATAAGTGTGTGTGTGTGTGTCTGTATTGTAATAGGACTGTACAAATGAAATAGGATGATGATCTGGGAACACCCAGACAACAGAAGATAATGTATCTGTGTGCTTATGAATATAGAAAATAATACTGTGTCAACAATGTTTTCTCAAAGCTTCAAAAAAAAAATTCTTCCCAACTCAAAACAAATTGCTGTTTTCTTAGCTTTTTCCCCCTGAAGGTATTTGGGAATATCTTCTGGTGACATTTCTAATGAGACTTTTTTTTTCTCCCTAGATGGCCAGGGAAGGTAAAGTTCTGCCTGTTATTCTGCTATGCTGTTCTTCAAAACTCTGTAGTCTCCCTTAGCTATCCTACTTCCTGGGCTGTAAAAAATAACTCCATGAAATCTTCTCTGGAAAGTTAATTGAAGCGTAGAAAACAAAGGATGCTGCAGATTGTTGGAAAGTGGATGAAATGAAAGACAGGACAGTCTCATATATGTGAGAAGACAGCAAGTCAGCACCCCACCTACAAAAATATATAAAACATTATACAAACACAATATAAATACATTCTCCATGTTTTAACAAATTGAAGACAATGTGTTTGCTATAAAAGTTTCTGGGGAAAACCACTCACATACATGTACATGAAGAAGAGGGAGGGAGGGAGGGAGGCAAAGACAGAATCCAGCCAGTATTCAACCAGATCTGTAATGACTTATGAAAATCCTCTTTGCAGTCTTTATCCTGTATCAATGCTATATTGCATTTCTATGCCTCTTTTGTTTTTACAGGAGTATATCAAAGAGAAGGTTCAAATTAAATACTTCATCTTTCAGAAAGTTGTTCCATTTTCTAAGGATTTTTTTTTTTCATCCCTTCTGCCCTCCCTTTCTTGTGATTTCATAAGTTTGATAGCTATCCTCTGGCTTTTCAACCTTGCACAACATGATTCTTTTCTAATTTTTCCAGGGTTGAGACATCAATGGCAGATTATCAATGTTATTTTAAAAAAGAAGACAGCCTTCTTTCCCCAAATGTCAGTCCACGAATCATTGAATCTGACTGACAAGCTTTTACTTAACAGGGATGCTCATTTTGAAAGTTCTGTAACTTATTTTATTCAGTCAGGTTTGTATCAAAATCATTCTTATAAAGATTTTTCCCCCTAACAGCCAATGAAGCTGAATTATGTCAAGCTAAATTCTACTTAACCATAAGGGAGAAACTCTAGCCTTCAGTAAGAATTACAAGAAATTTAACATTGATGCCATGCTTGAAAGCTGTAAGTAACGATTTAAAACTTGCCAGTAAATTCAACCAGCTGCATTTCTCCATGTTTTGATTTCATCCATTCTTGAATAAAGGAGAATTAGATGTTAGCACACATTTCAATTTAATGAATCAGAGACACATTGATATTTAGCCTTGTGCAAATAAATCTTATAATTTATCTCAAACTATAGTCTTCATTCCGGTTGACTAATGGAATCCTGGCAGACGGAATTCCAGCACACTGGAAGGTATGGGTTGGGAAAAGCAATGTTAAAATGCTTTTTAAAAATAAATATTTGTCATCCTGTAGATGTAAACTGAATTTTATATGCACATATTTATATAGATATTATGTTCAATATTTGAATAAAAAATCAACAGTAAAGTTAGTTTTACCTGTTGCAGCACTTGCTTTCTGGAACATCATGGGGCTCCCCTTGAAGAGCATCCGGAGGCTGCAGTTAGTGCAGAATGCGGCCGCACGAGTGATTGGGGGCTCCTTGGAGCTCCCACATTACACCCCTCCTCTGCGAGCTGCACTGGCTTCCTGTGGCCTTCCGGGTGCGATTCAAGGTGTTGGTTCTCACCTTTAAAGCGCTTAATGGCTTGGGACCCGTGTACTTATGGACCGCCTGTTGCCACCGTCAGCCTCCCACTGACCTGTGCGTTCCCACAGGGTGGGCCTCCTTGGGGTTCCATTGTCAGGATGTTGTCTGGCAGCCCCCAGGATTAGAGCCTTCTCTGTGGGGGCACCCTCTCTTTGGAATGAACTGCCCCTGGAGATCTGGACCATCACGGACCTACGGACCTTCTGGCGTGCACTAAAACCCTTTTTGTTCCAACAAGCTGGTCTGGCCTAGTACTATCCATTGGGGGTTTTTAATTGGCTTTTAATTGGTTTTTAATTGGCTTTTATTGGTTGGCAATTTTAAATTGTCTCATTTTTAACATTTCCATTTGGTTTTAATTGGCCACTGATTTCATTTATTTTAATTGTATTTTAATTGTCACATTTTGGGTTTTTAGTTGGCTGTACACCGCCCCGAGTCCTTTGGGAGAGGGGGCGGTATAGAAATGCTGTTAAATAAATAAATAAATAAAATACATTAGTGTTTTATAAACTTGGCAAATTAAGGTGTGTAGACTGCAAGTCCCAGAATCTCAAAGCCAGAATGCCAATTTTGAAAAACATTGCTATAAAATCTGACACTCAATTGGTCCTGATGCTGCCATCCTACTAATGCACAGATCTTAGTATCTTGATTCCAACTACTAGAGATAACAGCCAAGAAAAATCTTTAATATCTATTGATGCTCCTGGACTGTGAACATTAACAGCTTGTTCCAGAACTTGTTCCTACCTGTTTTTAATTCTCTTAGAATGGGATTCACATCTTCTGAATCTTGGTCAATGCCTGAAGATATATGTTGGAAATTCCAGTGGAAATCCACATGTAAGGGAGTGTACTTGGGAAGGAAATCACTAGAGTTAGAGGGAAATTCTGCATTTTTCTTCCTTTTCTCATTCAGTTTGTTCAAAGATACTGACTTTATCTCAAAGGAAAGTGACTTCTGTGAAATTCTCAGAGAAATGTAATCCTGCACTTAAGTCATTTACAAGGCAGATCAGAGATACATGTGAATTTATCAGATTTATATTCTTTATTTTTTTTTCAGTTTGAGGTAGCATATATAAAATACTGCATCACAATATTAACTCAGTGAAGTGAATTAGACTGAGAGAGTGACTAGCCCAAACTGAACCAGCTAATTTTGAGCTCCTGGTGTAACAATTTCTAGCCGGGCACCTTAACTACTTCACCAAACTGAACCTTGTGTCCTTTCTTTTTTCAAAATAATCTCTACCTTCCCGAGTTTCTATTAGATTCCAAGGGGATGCATCACAAAGGGATTCAACCCATTGATGTTTAGTAGTAATTTCTACTAAAAGGAATTTCAGTCCTTGAGAAATTGTGAGTATACTTCTGTCTACCAATCTGAATTCTATGAATTCTGAAAGAAAATTTGTGGCAAGAAAACAAGTTTCAATGAGTGGTTATTAATGAAAAAGAGATACGAAGTAATAGAGTGTATCTCCTTCATTTTTTGGTGCCACCCATTAATCCACAAAATTCATGGTCACTAAAAAGAAGTAAAAAAATATATTTTGAACCAAGTGTTTTATGCAAATGTGCATGTATTAAAGAACATTTTAAAACAATTATCATATTTTCAATGGAAACATAAAATATAGTGTTGCAACAGAAGAAAAATGGCCAGATGATTATAGAGAGCAAGGAAGATGACCTTGACAGAGATATGCAGCTTGTGTTATCTAGGGAAAAGGAGAAAAATCATTTTTTAATGTCGATACCATTCTTAAACCACTGAGACTCCTCACTAATTCACTGAACTACATGAAGGAGCAGGAAATGCAACACAACTGAACTTACAATATTTGGTTATTGTAGGAAATCTTAATCAAAGTAATTTTAGCCTTCTTGAGGATTGATTTAGAATCACAAAATCATAGGGCTCCAAGGAACCTTGGAGGTCTTCTAGTCCAATGCCCTTCCCAAGACAAGATACCTCATACCTTCACAGACAAAAGGTTGTTCAAACCTTTTTTTGAAAACCTCCAGTGATGGAGCACTCACAACTTTGTGAGGCAAGCTGTTTCATTGTTTAATAGTTCTTATCGTTGGTAAATTCTTCCTTATTTCAAGATTGGATTTCCCATTTATGAACTTCTACCCATTACTTCTTGTCTTGTGCTGTAGAGATTAAATCAACATCAATTTTTTTGTTCTTCAAATATTGGAAGACTGCTATCACATCACACTTCAATCTTTTCTTTGTTAAGTTAAATATACCTAGTTACTTTATCTGCTGCTCACAGGATTTAGACTCCAGACCCTTTATTATTTTTGTTGCTCTTCTCTGCATTCTTTTTAGGGCTTCAGCATCTTTTTGTATTGTGGTGACCAGAACTGCATGCAGAATTCCATATTCTGTCCAGAAAGCCATTCCAACTGGACAGAACATTGATGATGTAAAGATATATTTACTGGTTTTTTACTTCTGTAATGCATTAGAGACTGTTGTAGTCAGCGTACAGTTAAATCTATTTTAAATTTTAAGAAATAAAAAAATACTATAGGAAGACTTTGAATAAATAAACTTCAGCATTTATTTTCTTTGTAGTCTGATTAAAAAAAATCAACTGAGCTTTTAGCAAGCTTTTCTATATCTAATATTCAGTAACAGGCAAATATGGGAAGAATAATTTAAACTTTCCCATACCTCAGTAGAAATTATTGATGTCAGTCATATTGATTGCCATCTGAATCAGAATTGTTTGGAGGCAATTTCTATCAATTTTAGTAAAAATGTAAGTAAATTAAGGCAAAATAAACAAATTAGCACAAAAGACATGATTCAACAACTTGGTTGATGCAAATTATAATCTACATCAGTTATCATTACTGTGCTTTGTGCAAAAGTGGAGCTCTGAATTGGTAAGAATGATCTTGATGATAATACAACATAAGATAGTATATGCTTACTTTAGATGAACATTCTATAAAATTTAGGTTTATTTTCATTACATTAAGATGGATAGTCCGACTTTCAAATTAATAGGAACTGGGAAGTATCATGTTCTGTTCTGATCCAATACAGATTCAGGATTTTCTTTTGATATAGTTCTATATTTTTTGTTCTTTATTTCAAGCATTCAAAGTTCTTCAGGTTGGATAGAAAACTGGGGAAAAGAGATATTTCTTTGTGATATTTGCCTTATATTTTTTCTTTATTCTTATTTTGTACCAAGAATATGGAACATTCTAATACTTTAATCAGCTGGACAGAACTTTCTCTTGGTGACTGACAAACTGTTATTTAGTTAGTTTTTGGCTTGTTTACCACCCATATGGTTGCTAGGCAGCTATCTTTATGCTGGAAGAATTTTCATTTCTATCACTAGCTTTATTTTCCTTTGTTGTTTTCTGTTATATACTTGTCTCCTGTTCTGTTTCAGTCTTCTTTTATCCCTTCTACTTTTCTATGTTTCTTCTTCAGAAATGACTTTTTCTTATAGATGACTACAGGCTATTCTGATCTGCAAATTAGGAGTTATTTCTTTTTCAGCCAAATCCTTTGTTCAATGTGTTGATGTTTCAAGAATTAGCTCTCAAAAGATTTCACACCCTTTACAGTGTGAAAAAAGAATATAATGAAGGAACTGCCTTGAATGTCCTGTTAGTAGAAAGGTGGTTATAAATTCACAAAACAAAGAAAGGAATTAATGAATATGTCAATGCCATACTTTTATGTGAAATGTGTTTCCAGAATTTAGCAAGAATATGCTTCTGATAATTCAGAATGCAATAATGGCTTAGGAAAAAAATGGGTTATCAAAATACCATATTTCTTCAACAGCCTTCTTCAACCTGATATTCCCAGCATTTGAGACTATAATTTTCCTAATTCTCAACCAGCACAATCAAAAGACATTAGATGAAGAAAAGTTTATTTCAGGATTCTCAAATGCAGTTCTGATCCAATCAAGAATGGAGACTATCAAGCACTGGATGAGGCCTCAATGACCTTCAAAGTTGCCACCTTACCGCAATTTTACTATGGCAGAAACAGAGAACTATTAAATACACAGTAATAATCTAACAGTATTTAACTGATTTAAATTATACCAAATTTAATTGTTATCATGGTCCCATACATTTGAATATCTGGCATGCCAAGAGTCAAGTGCAGCATTCAGCCCTCAAAGTGGTACAGCCTGGTCAAAATAAAAGCCTCCTCATCAGAATGATCCCAGCATTGGAGAGACAGACAAAAAGCAATTGTTCAGCTTTTCCCACTAGAAACAGTGAGTTCCTTTCTTTCTTTCCTCCTAAAGGGATGGGAAACCTATTAGACTGATTCTTTTCACAGAGGAATATGACTATTGGCCCAGAGAAATGTCTCTCGAGGTTGGGAACTTTTCCCTGTTGAAGAAAGCCCCACTATGCTCAAAGGCTTTTGTCAAATATCTTGACAAGGTGTACTCCTCTGTGTTTCAATAATTACCCAGAATGATCTTTTAGTGAATAATTTCATTTGTATTTTCTAACTACCCACAGAAATGTCAAGCACTCCCCTCCCAATAAAAAGGCAGATAGCCTTTTTGATCAAAAACAAAGCAACACTATCCTGTGGCCACCAGCACTAGCTTATGTTTTACATTTTATGCAAACTGGGGACCTCTCAAGACACAGCTGCTCTTGGTCTCTACCCTGATAGTTAATATCCAGCAAGAGTGGTTATACTGAAGCTGGAACCTATTTGGCACTCTGAGGCTTTGTGGAACAATTATCTTGGGAAAGGAACGGGGGTTATTTTCTCTTCCCTTCCCACTCCCCCTCACCCCCCCCCCATTTTTCGTCCCTTATTGAAGAGAGATATTTCTGATAAATGCTACTGTATTCCTTTCTGGAAACGAGGGCTGGTAAATGCGGTATGTTCGGTCAATGCTAATCATTTTAGCAGCTCCTGAACGAAATCCGAGATGCTCTCGACAGGAGTACCTCACGCCACACACACCCCACACTCCCAATCAAGCGCACTTAGGTGAGGCGAGGCCTCTCGAAACAATAGCACAAGCGCCTTGCCCGCTATTCTTCTCTTCGCTCGTCCTACTGACCGCGAAAGATTCGCCCGCCTTAATCTGCGCGAGATGAAGTAGCACAGACAAAACCAGTTGGCGGCGGCGGCGGCGGCGGCGAGCGGGCAGGATTCCGGGCAGGATATCATTTAAGACGCGCACCGCGCAATTTAAACCCATTTGACTTAAGGTTCAGTTGTGGCTCTCCAGCACCCACGGCGGCCACCGAATCCATTTCTACGCGGGCCATCAGGCGTCTTTTTCGGAGCTTGTTGGATTTTGACACTTTAGCGTTTCCCACACAGTGCGGCCAATGGCAAAAGGGGCTGGCGGGGATTCTAATCCAGAGCAGAAGAAGCCAAGACCGCCTCCACCGTGTTAGGGTTATTTTCCCCGGTGGCTCGCCGCAACCGTGAACAGACAGATGCTCGCCCCGTTCTTTGAGAGCCGCCTCCTCTCCGTTTCTGCACACTAACTGATCTCTCAACTTGTTCAGCAATAACGCGCGCTGGGTGTGTACAGGTAAAAGTCTGGAACGCGGGACGCCCAAAACGCGCTTCCTTCCCTCCCTCCTCTCTCCTGCTTTTAACGCAACCGCGCCCCGACTTCTGCTAAAGAGAAACCGGCCTCCGCTTCTCAGCGCAGTTCAGTTCAGTTCAGTCGGTTTCGGGCCGGCGATCCCAACAAGGAGCCGGGATCACCAGCAGCAATTTTTTTCGGGGGGGGGGGGGGGGAAGGGCTGGGGCGGGGCAAAGGATCCCACATCGGCGCGTGCAGTTGAAGAAAGGGGGTGGAGCTTCGGCGGGGATCGCTGAGCAAAAAAAAAAAAAAAAAGCCACGCTGTTTTCAGATTGGCTACCTTTGGGTGTGATGTCACGTCCGGGAGGGAAAGCCTTGCCTTGTTGTGGAGCCGCCTCTTTCTGGTTGTGGCTGCGTTTGCAGGTGGTCCTGCTGCTGCTTGCTGGTGCTGCCGTTTCGTGCCGCCGTCCGCGGGTGCCGCGGAACCATCCAGGCGCGCGGGCTCTACTCCTGCCTGGGAGAGCTGCACTTAGTCCGGCCGGAGAAGAGCGCCTGGTGCCGCTTCTTTCTCCGTCGTTTTCTGCGCTCAAACTTCCCCTCCCAGACTGATAACCGTTTCCCCCCGATTTCTATTAGCATCATTTGCTTTCTCCACACTCTGGGCAAAGATCTGAAAGATGAAACGCCTCCTTTAACTTGTGCTTTTTTAACAAAAAAAAAAAAAACCCAAAGGAT
>JAEANM010009946.1:0-11376 GCA_017656035.1 Myanophis thanlyinensis
CTCCATTCCCACTTCTTGCCCTGACTTGAAGCAGAAGGCATCAGCCTGAAGATGGCGAGTGGGATCTCGCCGAAATGTTGCAAAAAGACTCTGAAACTTACACGGGAAAAAACCCGAAAAGATATATATATATAGTTTGCTTTTTGCAAATCAAGGAGTCTTCCCCTCCAAGGAAAGCAGAAGTTTTCTGCATTCTGAACAACTGAACAGAGTTGCAAAATTGCTGACCTCCTCCTTTATCAGGGAAATGCTCCTTCATCAGCCACATATTGTATGGGACTGTTGCTAAAATCTGGTGGTTTGCAATTTGCTTTTAAAAAGATGCAAAGTTCAGCAGTGGAAAACCACCCTGCTGAGCAGGTTTTTGGCTGCTATCTTCTGCTCTTTACTAATTACTATAGTAAAGAAAATACAGTTCTAACAAAGTTGTGGAAAACTTTAAAAATGAATGGCTGGCACCCATTTTTACTATGGTGGACATATAGAAATCTAGAAGATTGTGGATACAAATATATACACTAATTCAAAGGATCTGAAAGATTGATACACAGGTGAAACTGGAGAGTTTTCTTTGGGATTGATGAATAAACAGCTTGAAAAAAGTCATTGAACTACCATATATGTTTACACATGATAACTGCAGCAAGACTATTTATGCACAAAAGTAGAATGATATGGCATTACCCACAATGGAGGAATGGTTGGTGGAATTTGCAAAGGTGGCTAAATTGACTTCCTTGATTAGAGAAAAAGATACTTTCTGCATTTATGGCTTACTGGAAACCACTTACAGACTTTTGCATGAAACAAATTTTAAAAAGAGCTTATTGATGATTAGAAAAAGTAGATAATAGCAAAAAACGAGGGGTTTTTGTAAGCATAGAGTAAGAGGTAAGTTTATATTTGTACTTATAATTGCTATAAAGAAAATATATAGGAAGATATTTCGATTTCATTCTTTTTGCACTTTTGTTTATTTCTGTTTTTTTTCCTTCTTTCTTTATGTTACTTCTTGTTAATTTTGCCTCCTTTAAAAAATTCTTAATAAATATATCTGTTGTCATTAAGCAAGGACTACCCTGAATGGCAAAAAGAAATCATTCCTAATTAGAAAAAGGAGATATAGATCCAGTGTGTCAAAATTGAAATCTTTTTAAAAACAATATTTTATTTGAAGAAGCAATTTCAAACAATTCAAATAGAGGGTTGAAAGCATTAATAAAAGCATACATTATATTGTATAAAAACATAAGATAAAATAGGCAGCAAAATATAAAGACATTAACAGAGAGTAAAATCAGTAATATAATTTTTTAAATATCATAGCGGAATTAACAGGTCCTAGTTTAGAGCCTCCAGAAGTTGTAAATACTCCAACACTGGAAGTTCTTAAAAAGAGATTGGACAACCAATTGTCTGAAATGGTATAGGGTTTCCTGCCTGAGCAGGGGATTGGACTAGAAGACCTCAAAAGTGCCTTCCAACACTGTTCTTTTGTTATTTATAGTCTAGGGAAAATTAAGTGCCTCTGTTTGGCACAGAAAAGACAATAAATGCACCAGACGTAACTTCTTTGGTTTGGGGCTCAGATCAAATGTTGTAAATATTCTTACTAATTTAGATTTGTTCTGTATTCAAACTGACATCTTTGAGCATGAACGTGTCTCTCTCATTACAATTTGTCCTTGACTTACGACCACAGTTTCTTTATGTTACTTCTTGTTAGCCCAGAATTTATGTTGCAAAGTGAAAAATTTGTTAAGTGAGTTTTGCCCCATTTTATGACTTTTCTTGTCACATTTAAGTGAATCACTGCGGTTGTTAAACTAGGAGCATAGTTGTTAAGTGAGTCTGACTTCCCCAACAACTTTCTCAACCGAAGTTTGCAGAAGATGATCACGTGGCCCCGAGACACTGCAATGGTCACAAATGTGAGTCAGTTGTCAAGCATCCAAATGTAAATCACGTGTCCACAGAGATGCTGCAACGGTCATACGTGTGAAAAATGATCGCAAGTCACTTTTTTTCAGTGCCATTGTAACTTCCAATGGCCACTAAATGAACTGTTGTAAGTCAAGGACTAGCTGTACTGGGTCAGTCATTTCCATCAAGCTTTTGCTCATTTCTGCCTTGAAGAGATTCAGCAACGGAAGATGGAATTGGTTTTCAATATCTTCACACCACTAATGCATTTCTGTTCGAGATGTTCTTTGGCCTCTTCTATTTTAAGGCAAATGTTCTCCGAATTGACAGTCAAAGTTTTCACAGAGGCCAATGTTTTGTTCTTAGAGCTGTAACTAAGAGCTGCCGGTGTAATTTTTCAAGACAAATATCAGGAGTTGTGGGTGGTTTGTCCACGTGCTTGGAGTGGCAGGTAACATACATTTTATGCTGTATTTCTCTAACTCGGGGGCTGTAACATTAGGCCCAACGAGGGGCAAACTACAATGAAATCTAAATATAGGTCACATTTGAAATGCAAAGTTTGGTTGCTGGATTGGCATAGAACCAAAGAAATACATTATGAACAACACAAAAGACAAGGTGCCATGTTAAAATTCTTTAAAATATGTAATTATGGTGCAATTATGAATAGAATGCTAGAAGGTTGGAAACAAGGAAAGCTCTTTTTTTTTTCAGTACTAGGAAAGACAAAAAGGTATATAACTGGATTCTATAACCAAAACGCAAGAGTGGCTTACTGGGGAATGCTTTGCACAGTTCAAGAATAAGTAGTTCTCAAATCTGACCATCATGGAGCCTGCTGATGAAGGTCATAAGTTATAACAGTCATAAAACAAGTCACCTATATGGACTTGCCAGGTTTTATTATCTTTTTGGAAGTTGTTAACTGAAAACTGCAGTCATTAATTTTTTATTTAATTGTGGGGTTGATTGGATTTTTAAAAAAATTTAAATTTTATATAATTTTAAATTGTTAATCTTTTAATTTATATTTTAAATTTATTTCTGTATTTTAAGTCTTTTTTAGTTCATTGTACACCGCCCCGAGTCCCTTGGGAGAGGGGCGGTCAAGAAATCTAATAAACTAAACTAAACTATTTGTTTATTTGTTTGTTTGTAAAATTTATTGGCCATCCATCTGACCACAATTTCACTGAAAACCAGAAGTAAATTCTTGTTTTTGGCAAAAAAAAAAAAAATGTTGTAAAATTCAGTCATGTGATGGTGAGACACCGTATATTGCTGGAAATGTGGGCTGGTTGCCAAGCAACTGATATGTCCCCACATGACTGTAGTGAGGCCTGGCCATTAGAACTTTAGAATCTGTCAATGTCTATGGAGGTTCTCAGTCATCCAGCTCATGGTTGTCCCAAAGGTGCTTTTTCAAAGTTCTCTCAACAGAGGGGAGGGATACAACACCATCTATCTCCAGTCTACAATACAATCCTTTCAACAGTTCCAAGAAGGCTCCACCTCCATTCGCGTTACTCAGGTGACCCTGAGGACACAAATAAAGCGGCTTCAACGACTCTCTAAAACAGGGGTGACAAACTCAAGGCCCGGGGGCTAGATTTGGCTTGCAGGATGCTTAGATCTGGCCCATGAGGCCAGCCTGAAAACAGCGAAGGACCGGCCCACAGTGTCTCTGCCAGCAAAAACTGAGCTCGGGAGGGTTTTGGCTGTTTCTGAGCTGTTTTCATTGGCAGAGGGTTGCAGGAGGCCATAGGAGCTGAAAACTGAATTCGGGAGCTGCCACAGTGACATCAAGCTGGCCACACCTCTTGGCCACACCTCTATGCCCCCCTCAGGTCAAATCCTATGTGGCTCTCAATGAAATTGAGTTTGACATCCCTGCTCTAAAAGAATGCAAATGGCCAGCTGTCTGCAAGGAGTATAAATCCTTCCATTCCCCACCATCCAATCAGAGCTGAAGAAGCTTCTTGGATGAGAAGTGAAACCTCTTCAAAGAAAAACCGGAAAGCCCAGTTGCCTCTTGAAAAAGCATCTTTGGCTTCCGAATCAGTAAGTACCTCCTGGAAATTCATCAAAACTTTTAACGGTCACTAAGCAATCAGTTGTAAACCAAGGATTACCTTACTGGTTGGGAGCTGGTGATTTCATTTTGGAGCACTGCTTTGTCAACACTGAGTCTTGTTCTTACATTGGCCAGCCAGCAGATTTTGAGGTCCAGTACGAACACAATTGCATCATAATATCCTCATATGACTGAAATTGTAATAATAAATCAAAATAATGATTCCGATTATTTTCATGATGACATTCCTTGCCCCGCTGTGCCTTACACAGATGCCCATCCTCACAAGCAAGAGAGCAAATAATTCTGTTTGGCAGCTATTGATCTGCATTAATTTATCTCATCTTCTCAGGTTGTCCGTATTTTCAGCCAGAGGCTTCTGAAAGTGTGTGTGTGAGCTTTGCTCCAGGACTGGTAGTGACTGTGGGAACGGTTTTGGGACACAGTTGGACAATAAAGAGAAGTTGGACCAGTTCTCTGGCTGTGTTGCTTTCGTACCATGCCCTGGGTCATCACACCTTGTAGCAGTGGTGAGGTTCAGCCTGGTCATGCCGGTTCTAGCGAACCGGTAGTGATGACAAGCATTTGGCACCGCCCACCTGCCCCTGCTCTATATCCTTTTTTTTCTTTGCAGCTCAGCTGAATCACATGGCACAGCTGTTTTCTGTGCCTCTGCAGCGTTCCTACTTAGCCAGGCTGCCTCATGTAAGCTCAATAGTTGCAGTTTTGAAGCTGTGCAGCAGCAAAGTGCACACTCACTGAACCAGTAGTAAAACCGGTTGCATCCCACCACTGCCTTGTACCATTGGTACCTTGGTGCTCAACTGCTTCAAAACTCATCAAATATGGTTCTCAACACATTTTTACTCAAAAGTTTTGCCCCAGTGTTCATGGTTTGTTTGGTACTCAACACACAACCTAGAACTTGTGACAGCTGCCTTGTGACTCCTTATAGAAATAAATTGTTTGGTATTCGTCATTTTTGGTACTCATCATGCCTTCCAGAACCAATTAATGATGAGTACTGAGGTACCACTGTAAATGCAAACAGTCACTCAACCAGGCAGTTGCTAAATGAGAACTGCTTGTATTTTCGTGATCCCCTCAGACTGTAAAGGCTGCCATCTCTTTTTGTGTCTCTAGATGGAGGCAGAGAGCAACCATTGAGACTTGCTGAAAAGAAACAGGTGATGATTGGTGATGCTTAAATCGGAGGAATTGCTGTGAAATGCTACATCAGGGACCGGCAGCAGGAATCTTTATTCCCTAAACAGAGGAACATCTGCTCTGCAGTCAAGAAGAACAGTTGGCTAACAGAAGGCTACAGATGCCATTTGAGTTTCAGCAACAGAACTGGATGTTTTTCTAGTCCAACCCCCTGCAGAAGCAGGAGACCTTATAGCCATGATGGAGAACCTATGGCACGGGTGCCACTGGTGGCACTCAGAGCCATCTTGCTGGGCACACAAGCTGTCGGCCAACTTACCTCCAGCTGAGCATGCACGTGCGATTGCACATGCACACATGCACGATTGCAGAGACCCAGCTGGTCTTTGGGCCTCCACTGTGCATGCACACGATTGCCGCAGGAAATCCAGCTGGTCTTCGGAGCTCTCCTGCGCATGCACACACGATTGCTCATGTGTGTGTGAGTGCCTGGATGCAGCGCGGGTGCATTGCATGTGCAAAAGCTGCATGCATGAGCAGATGGTGGCACATGCAGCGCACATGGAGAAGCTGCACGCAAGTGCGGATGGCATGCACAAAGCACGTATTTTTCGGCATTCGGTAAGTAAAAGGTTTGCCACCACTGCCTTATACCATTCCAGACAAGTGGCTCTCCAGTCTCTTCTTAAAAGCCTCCAGTGGTGGAGCACCCATAGCTTCTGAAGGCAAGCTGGTCTACTGATGGTTTTAACTGTCAGGAAATTTCTCCTTATTTCTAGGTTGATTGTCTCCTTGATTACTTACCATCCATCACTCCTTTTTCTGGCCTTAGGTGCTTTGGACAATAGGTTGTCCCCCTTCTTTGTTACAGCCTCTTAGATATGGGCGCACTGTTATCATGTCATCCTTAATCCTTCTTTTCATTAAACCAGACATACCCAATTTCTGCAATCATTCTTCATGTTTTTAGCCTCTAGCACCTGGATTAGCACCAAAACAGCCCTTAGTTAGTATCCAAGACCAGACAAAGCTCAGGTTCTTCCAGGTGATTCTGTCACTCAACCCTGGCTGAAGAGCACCCTAACTAAAAGGAAGCCGAATATTGTGGGGTCTTGGGTCTATTTTTCTGGCATGCACAGATTTCTCTGGGGTTTGGGGTTCACATCCACCTTGCAAATTAGGAGGAGCTGAGAAACAGTCCTCACAAATCACCTTGTGAGCACAGTGCTCGAGTGGAGATTTGAACCCAGTCCTGCTTGACCTTTGAACCACAGCTTCAAATGCATTTTAAAAGTGAGGGTCCCTCAAGCAAAGAAGAGGAGAACCGGATGGCATTAAAAGCTCTTAGGTAGCATCTTGGAAAATGGCAATCCCAACCTTTTATGTTGTCCTCCTTAATGCCATTAACACCTCTGCTCAGTGTTAGTAGTATCCCTGTTTTAATCCAGCACTCAAAACATTGCACAACTATTCTATTCTGTGTTTTTCAAAATGAATTATTTTCCAGATCAGCTTTTAAAAATGAGCCACTATTATTTTTCATCAAATATGATGGCTGATTAACGTTTTGCAAAACGTAGCACACAAATTTGATTAGAAGAAAAAAGAATCCTTTTCTGCACAATTCTGACAAAAGATACAGACTCGCTACTGAAGACTTAATGACATCCTGTCCAAAGCTATCCAGAAGGGCAGAAAAACATCTGGCATGGGGAAATTTGTTTTCAAGGATGCAGAAAAAAAACCTTGATTGATAAATGGGTCCTAAGTAGATCAGAGCTCAAAGAAGAATAAAAGGGCAGATCCCAAAACAATGAAGGGTGTATATAGTTTTTTTTTCTGTGTTAAGGACTATACTTTTCAAAGGCTTGCTGACCAGACTCACGCTCCTAGTGCAATTGATATCAAATAAGCAGGCCATTTATATTCCAGTTTGGGGGATTTTGTGGAGGGTGTGCTGTCCAGTTCTGTTTCAGAGGCCCCAATCTCTAAAACAAGATTGAGGAACAAGAGTGACCAAGAGCTACATTTAAAATGGGTGGAAATGAATAAAAGTCCATCTATAAAATAATATCCTATTTTAGGACCAAGGAAATATGCTTTCCCTGTTGCAGCATCTGCCCTCTGGAGCAGTATCCCCCAAGAGATGTGGCTGGCTCCCACCCTGATGATGCTCAGAAAATACTGGCTGTTCTCTCAGCCCTTGAGGCAGAATGCTGGATGACCTCCTGATGCCAGAAGTTGTTATACTGAGTTTGCCTTCTGGGTGTTTACATTGTTGTTATCCTCCTTACAGTGTTTTTCCCAGAGTCAGCTGGAGTTAGACAGCCTCTGACTTGGATATAGATAAATAACCAGGAGGCAACTAACTTGATGGAAGTGGGGAGGGGCATTTTGTTAAAGTGGATGGGACTTGGTTTTCCAGATTTTGGGGGGCTGACTTGGAAGGAAGGAAAGGGGACCCTGTGGGTTTTACTCCACTGGTCATTGCTGATTATAGGGGGCGGTGCTCATCTCTGTTTTGAGGCCATTGAGCCAGCATTGTCCAAAGATGTTCCTAGGGTGATGTCACGGAGTGCTGTTTCCTTCCCACTAAAGTGGTACCTATTTATCTATTTGCACTTGCACATTTTCAAGTTGCTAGATGGGAAGAAGTTAGACAAGGATGGGAGTTCATCCCATTGCATGTCCCTCGAATCTCAAAGTGGTTAAGTATCTTCCATCATGCCATTGACTTGGAAACCTGTTTTTTTCTAATTAATAAGCTTCTTTCAGAGCTTTAATCATTTGTAAGAAAATAAATGGGAAGCCATGCCATCCATGTCTGGATACTACAGGAAGTTCTGGGGTGGTGTCCAAAGAAGAAGATCCAGGAACCCCAAATGGAGAACAGCTCTAAAGCTCATTTTTGAAAGCGCATCACTTCTGTAATACCACATCTAAACAGAAAGGCATCCCTAAGGTGCTTTGTTTTTGTTTGTGCAATTCGGAGCATCCTAAATGCTTCAGATAAGAGCCAGTTTGGTGTAGTGGTTAAGACAGTGTTTCACAACCTTGACAACTAGAATATGGCTGGCTAGGGAATTCTGGGAATTGAAGTCCACGCATCTTTAAGTTGCCAAGATTGAGAAACACAGGGTTAAGGCATCAGGCTAGAAACTGGGAGACTGTGAGTTCTAGTCCCACCTTGGGCACAAAGCCAGGTGGGTGACCTTGAGCCAGTCACTTTCTCTCAGCCCAAGGAAGGAGCAAACCACTCCTGAAAAAACTTTGGTCAAGAAGATTGCAGCGAATTGTCCAAGTCATCTCTGAAAAAATCATCCAACAAAAGGGGGAAAAATGCTTCAGAGGATGCTTGACAGCTCCAATCAAAAAGTTTCCCATGTTTTTCTCCATAACTGATTTAGGTGCATTTTTGTCTGCTAAGGAAAATAAAAATTGAAACACAGAGGGTTTCAAGTGGAAGACCATCTCTTCTGGGACCTTCAGAAAAACACTGTAAAACAGCAAGCCAATAGGCTTGATAAGCATCTCCCCCCAAACCCTGCTAAGTCATGGTCTGTTTAAGCAGGTGGATGGTTGAACAAGATACAAATAGAGGGGCTGAATTTGCAGACCACCCTCATCCCAAACTAACTTCTTCACAGTCAGTGGGGCCACTTTTCTATCTTTCAAGCTGGGTTCAGACGACCACATCAGCCCAAGGAGGATTTTCCTCTTATAGGGGCGATCTGCCCCTTTGCATCTCTGGATGCCAAGCACAAATCAACCTCCCCTGCGCCAAGAGGGAAAAGAAAGGGGCGCCGGGTTGACGTGCCAGGGGTGAATCGGGGGACCCCCTTACCAGCCCGGCAGCTGCATTCGCCCGGCATCCTTAAAAACACAGAGCGAGGCGACAACCTCGGCTTCGCCTCTGGTCGGCCAGCGGCTCTCCAGCCAGCCGCGGGGAAGGCAGCCCAGGTGCGCGTGGACACCGGGCGCTTAGAGCTGCAGCCGTCTCCGCCGCGCCCCCCCAACCCAGCCCAGCCCAGCCCAGCCCAGCTTCTCTGGCCGCCGCCCCGGCTTGCGGAGGCTGGGCCGCCTGCGGGAGAAGCCAGGGCCGGTCCCCACCCCACCCCACCCCCCCACGCGCTTAAAGCTGCCGGCTTAGAGCGCCTGGCAGCATCTTTCTCCGCGGCTGGCCAGGGCGCCGGGTGGGCGGATGCAGGAGGCCGCGGGGAGCAGCTCGGCGCCGCTGCCGCCGCCGGCAGGAGCCCAGCGGCGGGAGGTGAGTCAGCGGCTCTGGCCGAGGAAGGCAGCCTTTTGGTCCGCAGCCCGGCCGCCTCGGGGCACCAGCTTGGCCGGGAACCGGGGAGGACGCAGCTCTCGGGAGCCTTTCCTGACACCCCCCCCCCCGTCTCTAGCCCGGCGCTTCCTCGGGACCCCCGAGCCCATCATCCGCAGCGCGCGAAGCCTTAGCCTGGGGTGCGATCGTGTGCTTTTACGACTTCGCCCAGGGAGCCGAAGCCGGTTCAGGCTGGCGGGGGTTTATCTCTCGCGTTTCCCGCTGGCTCGTGCGATCCGTGTCTCTGGGATTTCATTCGCGCCGGGCGTGGAGCTCACGGGGATGCCGCCAATCATTACTTGAGTTCAGCGGGTTGTGTGAATGCTGCACATCTGGTTCATTTAGGGCCCTGTCCTTCGCGACCACCCCCCGCCCCAATTTTTTTTGCACTCATTTAGGAACCCTGGTTGAATTAAAACCGGGGGTGCGCCTTGGACAATCGCATCCCCTCGCTCTTTTTTGTTTCCTTCCATTGACTGGTATTTTTTTTTTACCACTTTCGCAGCAGAAAAGAAGCGAGTGCAATTGCAGCCTCACACGTGGTTAGCGGGACCGTAGTTTTATTCTATTAGCCCTAACTGTTTAGTTCTTCCGTAAGCGAACGAACGGCTCGGCTGTATCTGCTTGCAGTTGGCTAAGATGAATTGAGGTCGATCGGGTTTCTGCAAGATTTACCCAGCGTTGCAAATCTTTTTATTGCATTCGTCTACTAAGTTGGGCTAACATTTAACCTGGGTTTGAGTTTGGGTGACTTAAACTGTTGAGCAAACCCGGCTTCCTTGGATAGTTTATGGCTCAATGTAATGTGCAAGATGGCTTCATTCATTATAACCAAGTTAAAGGTGTTGTGTGTGAATGTTGTCCACTTTTTGCTAGGCACCCTAATTCTGCATAGCTGAAAAATGCTTTTGCTAGCTAACATTTTGAGGGCAGGGGTCTGTGGTGACTTGCAAGGATTGAATTGGACACAACTTAAATATACCGAATCATTGTACTTAACTCAGTATTTATAACATTAAATATTGAATTGCATTTTAACAATAAACAACTTAATGTTCAGAGTAAAAGGCAGTGATTTCAAAGAGTTTGATTAGGGAGGAGGGCTGAACTCAGTGGTGGGGTTTTAAGTTCATTGGACAGTCTTAAATAAAGGCCTGGATTTCACCTATTTCTTGTCCAAAGCTCCAGCAATACCTTCCATTTAATATTCTTGTCTTGACTGTTAAGAATTGTGATTGTTAATATGTATGTAGCTCATTATCTTTGCTGGGAGCTTGACTCTTGAGCATTATTGAGTGCTAATTGGGCTTAAATGTGGTTGAAAACTTTAAAAAAAAATAATTCCCCAGATTCTGTAAATTCAGTGTAATTTAGTTCTACATGTATCACTACTGTGTAACTTTATTTTATTTGACTTAGATGACTGGGTAACTCAGTCTGAAAAAACTAAACAAATATACAGTCAAAAATAGAGCATTCTCCTGCTGTCATTACAAAATGCTTGTTCCAATTCTGATCAAGTTCTGAGTTTAGGAGATACTCTTTTTAAGAAGAAATAAGCATAATTTAAATACAATAAAATAGTAAAGATTTCTGTAGTGAAAGGGTTCAACCTGCTATTTGTTGTAGCTTCTGTTAAAGACTGGAGGAGAGAGGCTTTTTATTTATTTTCAATCCCATCTTTATTATTCAAGGTGGCAAACATATCTAACCCCCCTTCCTCCTCTTATTTTCCCCACAACAGTGGGGTGTGTGAGGTGGGTTGGGCTGAGGTGTGAGGTGGGTTGGGCTGAGAGAGAGAGGGACTGTGGCCCAAAGTCTTCCAGCCAGCTTTCACTCTAAGGTGGGACTAGAACTCACTGCCTCCTAGTGATTGACCCAAAGT
>JAEANM010009947.1:0-16078 GCA_017656035.1 Myanophis thanlyinensis
CACAAACACACACACACAAACACATTTTTATTTATAATAAATGCATACCATGAATGATAGACAAATCTAAAACAGAAGGATTTGAAGGAGTTTCTCATTCACTTTCTCTCAGAAATGTTTGCTCATATTTAGTTTAATCTTTTAATAAATTACTATTTCATTCAGTTGTTTTAAATTGCTTTAATATATTTAATTACATATTTTTAAATCTTTGCAGTCCAAGGCCAACAAAGTTTACAGAACGACCAAGACCTGGAGTCCAAATGATCTGCTCTTCATTTAGTGCTGGTAAATTTCTTCTCCCCCCCCAAATTAATTGTATTAGTGGAGTATAATGAAAAACAATAATTATAATTCAAAAATGGCCACTGTCATCTTATTCACGTTATTTCTCAAATGGCAATATTCTTAACAGATGTGTAGGAGCTTTACCTGCATGTTTGATACATTTCTATCCTGTTTTTCTTTGGAGAGTTCAAGGTGACATACATATAGTCCTTCCACAGTTTTTCCACAACTATCTTATTTGGTAGGATTGACCAAGAGAAAGGCCCACCCATTGAGTTTTCACTTTACCTTCTGCAGCATGCTGGTTTTCAAATTGACGTTCCCTATAAAAGTTTAGAAATAATTATGTAATAGTGTCTGAGTCCATCATTCTATCTTGAATTCTAATACTTATCTGAAAAACCTGTTGTGTACTGAAAATAATTTAGTCATGTTCTGTTTCTTCATGGGAGAAGCACTCTGGAATAAATTTCAGGGGAAATTTTTGGGGAAATAGATGTATGATTGTAGTAGAGAGTCAGTGTGATACACTGCTTGTTTGCAATTGAATGGACCTAATATTAAAAGAACATATGGTATAAGATTAAAGTAAATCTCCTTAGCAAATTGATAGTGATATTTCTTTAATGCTTGCTTTTCTTTAGGTGGAATGTTTCTGGCCACCGGAAGTACAGATCATATCATTAGGGTTTATTTCTTTGGATCAGGTCAGCCAGAGAAGATATCAGAGTTGGAGTTTCATACTGTAAATACCTTTTCTAAATTGTTTAGCTCTTTGTTTGAAGTAAATTAATAACCTATAGTCATGTTTATTAATTTTTTCCTTGTTCACACAGGACAAAGTGGACAGCATTCAGTTTTCTAATACCAGTAATCGGTAAGCAAATTACTTATATATTAATCTCATGTTTTGTTCCACTAATTTTATGAAAACTACTATTACATAGTTGTTAACATTCAATATCCTAGTTTAATTATCATGTTTAATTTTTTTTATCCAACTAGACATACCTTGAGCATTTTTTTGATTTTGCATACTGCAAAAAAGTTTACATTACATAGAACTTATTTCCCATTAAATGTTTGTGATATTGTGCTTTAATTAATCATTAGCTTCAGTGTGTGATTTTGGCTGAATTACTGAAGTAATTTAATGTTTGTTTATGAGAAAAATACATTTAGATACACATTTCACAACAAACTTTGTTTCTGAAAGGTCTTGTAAGAAAGCCTTCATTAATTCCATTGATACTTTCTTTGTATTCTTGCATGGATAGGTAGGATTGTGCCAAGCTTGAAAATATGCTTTGATTTGAAAAAGCTTCAATAAAAACACACTGTTAAAGCGTAAACCTGTTTTGAAGTCATACATCAAATCGGATAACTACAAAATTATGTGAAGATTTGAGATCTTCAGTACACCAGGAGCTGCATTAGGCACATAATACATTGTAACATCATTTCTTTATGTAAAGGATGCCAAGGGGATTTGAATGCTTTGATGAATTTTATCACCTTGTTAAATCCTGCTTGGGTCCTCATTCAATTTTTCAGCTTACAACTTTTTTTCAGCTGCCTGTTACAAATCCTAATTTTGTTATCTCTTGTAGTAATGGAATATTACACAATTGGGAATTTAATTTAGTCCTTGCTCTGAATATGAGTTGAAGGCTGTTCAATCTGATCTATGCTATTGGATGAAGCCTCACTTAAACATTTGGCATGATTGGGCCAGGTTTATGTCTTTTGTCAAGGAGGAAATGGATGGAGTAACATCATCAAGCTGGCTTGAATGTTTATTGTTTTTTTTTTAAGATTAGGGAATGCTACTTTCTCTTTGTCACCTTTTTTCTCTTTGGATTACTTATCTTTGTGAGGCTACAGTGGCTCGTGGTAAGATGCTGGGCCTGCACATCACTGAGGTTGGCAACTCGGCAATTCAATTCCCCTGAGCGAATAAACTGTGTAGGGATAAGAAAGGAGCCTCCTCCAATTGCCTATCGGCATTCAGGCATCCCATGGGTAAAGATAACACTACCTGAAAAAATTCCTTTCATAGAGGCAGCCAGCCACTTCAGTGATTCCTGGCTAACATGTGCCATACGCTAAATAAATAAACCTATCTGTGAGATGTTTTCATCATGGCATTCTAACTAGAATATTACTATTGAGTCACGATTACATATATTAAATATAGCAGTGATGAAGGGATTCCCTCTCTCCCAAAAAGATACTTGCCAAGCAAACTACCTCAATTATGTAATACAGGTAATCTTTATTTATGACCACAATTGAGTCAAAATTTTCTATTGCTAAATGAGATATTTGTTAAGTAAGTTTTGCTCCATTTTATGACTTTTCTTGCCACAGTTGTTAAGTGAATCCCCATTGACTTTGCTTGTCAGAAGGTTGCAGAAGGTGACCACATGACCCTGGGACACAGCAACACCAATAAATATGAGTCAATTGTCAAACATCCAAATGTAAATCATGTGAACATGGGGATGCTGCAATGGTCGTAAGAGTGAAAAATGGTTATGGCACTTTTTTCAGTGCCGTTGTAGCTTGGAATAGTCACTAAGTGGACTGTTGTAAGTCGAGGACTACCTGTACTCAATTTTCTTTTATGTTTCTGAATTCTGTCCTACACAGATTTGCAGACTTATTTCCTGGTACTTGTTTGTATTACCTGCTTTGATTTCCTACATTTCTTCCAGAAGTTTCACTATTAAATGCCTTTTATTTTGGATATCCTTGTGTTGTAATCCCATTCATTTGGTTCCTAAAATTTATGAACTTGTAAATTAATTATATAGCCTAATATTGCTAGACTCGTTTTTGGATTTCTATGATCAGTTCTAAATGTTTTTCATGGGAAAACATATAACGTTGTATGAGGATATATTTTCTCTCTTTTTTTAAAGATTCGTGAGTGGAAGTCGTGATGGAACAGCACGTATCTGGATGTTTAAGAGAAGGGAATGGAAAAGCATTTTACTGGACATGGCTACCCGTCCCTCAGGGTAAATTATTTTTGTATTTACCTACATGTAATATAGTTTTCTGTTACTGATGTTAATGTAGAAGTAATTTTGTGGTAAGGGAAAAGCTAGCACTATTTCTTATTGGAGATTTCTTTCAATTTTGAATTTGTAGTTGGTGCAGTGAATTCCTGACTTGGGAAACAAGGTTGTTCTCTTGAAAGCATGATGGGTGAGATGAGAGATAAGTAGATGAGATTTTGCAGAGTTTAGTAGTTTTGTTCTACTTCCAGAATCACAGTTCCCATGCTGTCATTTCAAGAAGAAAGGAAACAGGAAAGACCCAATATGAGAGAGCTTTTAGTTATGGGTGATTTATCAGTAATACAGAGAAGGGTTTACTATAGTTCTGTCAATTTCATGGTGGTGTGAAAAATACAGATAAGCACATACTTGTTTAGATATGCTGCTGGGTAAAGATGGGTAGGAGGCAGTAGTTCTATTCCACAAAGGCATTGAGGACCCTGGATTAATTAGAAAACTAATTTTTTTCTCTTTGAAATACACCAAAGTTGATATACATCATCCTCTTATTTTTATTTTAAAAAACCCAAACCAAAGACTGTCAGATGGAATTTGTTCACATGTGGGACCTAATTGCTTTCTGTGAAGTTGATTCCTGTACAGTTTCTAAATAGATATTAAGATTATGACAGAAATTTGACACCTGTGGAGGATTCAAAATACAGGTTTAAGTACAAGTAATCCTCAATTTACAACCATGAGCGAGCCCGAAATTTCTGTTGCTAAGCAAGGCAGTTTTTAAGTGAGTTTACCTCCATTTTATGATGTTTTGCACAATTGTTAAATGAATCACTGCAGTTGTTAAATGAATCATGTCATTAAGCAAATCTGGCTTCCCTCATGGACTTGACTTGTTGGAAGCTGGTTGAGAAAGTTAAATATGATGATCACATGACTATGTGACAATGCAGCTGTCACAGATACATGCTAATTGCCAAGTGCCCAAATTTTGATCCCATGACTGGGAATGGGATACTTCAATGATCGTAAGTATAAAAATCAGTCATGTCACTTTTTTCAATGCTGTTGTATGATAACTTTGAAGATCACTAACACATGGTTGTAAATCAAGGACTACCTGTAACATTTACCATTGGATGAATACTGCTGATGAACATTGCAAATATAATACAAGGCTCCTTAAATAAAAAAAATGTCAAATTATGTAAGGATTAAAACATAGATTTGGAGCTGTGGTCTCTCTGGTTAATGGCATACTGTGATTAGAGTTGTTCCTTCCTAAGGAGGGACAAATAATGAAAGTAGTACATTTTTGCATACATGGAACCTACTCTTCTATAGTACCTCTTTGAAGAATGAAAGTGCTAGTCTTGCTTAAATCTCCATTTGCAATTTCTTGGGTAGTAGAGTACAATAATTACAAATTGTAAGCCACAGCAGCAGGAAACTAAACTGCTTCCCTACTTTGACCCATATAAACCAGTGGGATTTGCATAGTTATGGTGATTGTCTATGGTGGTAATCTTTTGTATCTCGTATCTCATTCCTAATATTAATAGGCTTGTTCTTGTCATCAACTAAAACCTTTAAAATCATTAGATATATTTTGAATTTTTTTCTCATTGTTATAATGTTTCTATTTTCTATTAATTCTTCGTTGCAGACAAACCCTACAAGGAGTAGAAGACAAAATTACAAAATTGAAAGTCACTATGGTGGCATGGGACCGTCATGACAACTCTGTTATTACTGCAGTTAATAACATGACTTTGAAAGTTTGGAATTCCTTCACTGGTCAACTTACTCATGTTTTACTGGTAATAAAACAATAGGAGGAATTACTTTCTGGAAATAGCTCTGTCTTCATACAGTATTGATACTCAGTTAAAAATGAGGTGTTTTGGTTGTACACTTAGTATAGAATTTAAATTTCAAAATATTATGCAGTAAAATCTTTAAAAAAAACATTCTTGAGTTTTTTGCATGGTTTTTTAGAGGCATGATAAACTTAACAGTTTGTTTTTATGCATGAAAATACACATTTTTAGATATTGTATATATTGGAGGAAAAGGCTAATTTACATGTAATGATAAACTAGCATTGCTTAGAATTGGGAGAGGGGGTGGTATATAAATTTAAATCAATCAATCAATCAATCAATCTGGCTTATTGTGATCAAATAAACATGTTAGTGTACACTGTTCATGATTCTTTGGTTGTTCTTGCCAGCAGGAGTAATTAAATGAATTGGGAAGCCTTGCAATGGATGAGAATTAGGATCCTTAGAGTGGAGATCTGGTTTCAAATTCTGTCCTTTTACTAGAGAAACTGGCTTACATGATTATTAAATTATCAATAATTTTCTCTGTTTATTTAGATATTCCTGCTGGCAGGGGAGCCAAGTTAGGGTAACTGTACATTTTACATTGGGTTATAGTGAAGGATTCAAAGAACATTCACTACTAGAAATACTACTATTTAATTATATTCTAGTAATTCCTACAGCTTAAGTTCCTACAGTTCTTGTTGAACTGAACAGCATTTTGTTGATCAAAATTTGTATATTACAAATAGCAAAAGTTGACAATTGATAATTTTCCTCTATTCTATATTGCATTATCACTTCTTTGGTTGATTGGCTGGCTGGTTACTTTTTGTTTTAGTAAATTGGTTCAATGTCTTCAACTGAATTTAATTTCTTTTAAAAAAATTATTCTAGGGTCATGAGGATGAAGTATTTGTACTTGAAAGTCACCCTTTTGATCCCAGGGTTCTCTTCTCTGCTGGCCATGATGGAAATGTTATAGTATGGGATTTGGCAAAGGGAACAAAAATTCGCTCTTACTTCAATATGGTAAATATATTATTTGTATTAATGTCTTATATAAGCTTGTTCTATCTGTTATTCTAATGCAAAATGATAAGAGTTGTGTGGTAAATGTTTAATAATTTGTAAGCAATTAAAAAAGTAACTTTTACTTTTAAGTATTTTGAATAGGTAATTAAACATCTCAAATTAATAATAGTAATACCAAGAATAAAATTTAATGCTGCTCCTCTTGGGAGCTCCTCTTTATCACTTGGGTAATAAGATACATACAAGTAGAACAGATAGCTCTAATTTTGTGCTCTACCAAAATTACCAGAATATCTGGAATATGCAGAAAGAAAAAGAATAGTTTTAGTCAGAGTATTAGTTGAACTTTTGTGACAGCCCATCCTGTTATATATATTTCTAACAGTTTTAATTGAGGCACATAAAGAATCAGAACTATGCATCCCCTTTCTAGTTTGTATATTTGCTGCTTGTATCTTGATGAATTCCATATTTAAGAGTATTGAAATGTTATATAATTTTAAACTGTCCTTGGATTGTATGCTATCTACTAATTCAGAGCAAATGGGTTTTTGTAAATCAAGCAGAAGCTTCTGGTGCACAAGGTAATTCCTTATCTCATTGTTACTGACAAAATAGTTTGCATTTTTCACTTTTTTGTTTTTTGTTGAGAAATATATACATATGAACAGGCAAAATAAAATTGTGTTTTTAATTGTAGGATTTTGTTTTTACAGATGGGGGTATTATAAATTTGATGTAAATGTAGCAGACAGCAGTACAATTTGCTTTAGACATAACCTATTCAACTTTTGATTGCTAATCAGTGTTATTAGCACATTAATAATTGTAAGATATCACTTGACCTTAAAGCTGTACTCCTTTTTAAATTCCACATAAAGGGAAGGCGTTTTGCATTAAATATTTACGGTAAAGATGTCCTAGTGAGTAGCTTGAATCCCAATAACTGGATGGCTACCATATGGTTATCTTGGCAAAAGGATAGAAGTGGTTTGCTGCTACTTTCTTTCCAGGATGTTTGTTTGCTTCCTAAACTGGTTTACAACCCCTGCATCATCTGTTAGACTCTCCCATTAGATCAGTAGTGTCAGTAGGCTCTTGCAGCAGTTTGACAAAAACAGTTTTGCAAGCCCCACCTCTTTGGGTATATGTATACACAATACAAATAGAAAGGTAGCTTTCACAGTTATACTGCTACATTACTCTGGCTCTAGCCAGGCCTGACTCAGTGTTATCTTTCGAGCCATAAAGTCAGTCAGATGTGCCAAGTAAACGTGCATCATCTTCAAATTGCAAGTGTCATATGAAGTTAAACTTATTAAACTGGGCAATCAGATATATCTACCGAGTATCACCTCAGTTGAAAATAGGAACTCTGAAATATGAAGTAGAAAAAATTTCTTAAATGTTTTTTTTTCTTGGATTCAGAACTGTGAATATAAATGTATTAAAGAGGGCAAATATGCTTCATGAACTCATCTGGATTCATGTCATCATGTATCTGTTGAGTTTAGATCAAATTTGCTTGTTTTTTAAACATGTCTTTAGAAGTAGATTCTTGAAAAAGTCAACTGTTTAAGATGCTTAGAGTCAAAACAGGCTGAGTTTTGGAGAATATCACTATGTTAAAATCTTGCCCTTATAATGTATAGCCATACATTTTACTTATGTTACTGTCAATAGAATAGTTTAAGCTGGCAATATTGCTTAAAACACATGTTTATAGTTTAATAATGGCTTTCCAAATAAATTACTGCAATTATGAGCCCTAGCTTTTATTTTAAAAATATGAACATTTCTTACGTTCATTACTTTTTATATTTATAAACCTAATTCATTAGATAATATTATAACAAGAATTTTTTAAATTTTAGTGTAGTAGTAGTCGTCACTCTTATATTTAGAAAAAGAAGCATAAAGTAAAAAAAACTAGTTTTAGGAATATGGAATGCAGTCATTTTTTAATACAAACTTTATTATATATCAAAAACATTAAAAACAATAATAAAACACATATCTCTATCTTTCCTATGAAGTATCTACAATCCTTATAACCGACGGTACCTACATAATCCATATTTTCATACGGAATGCAGTCAGTTTTAATAAGCTGACACATGAGTAAGCCTGCCATATGTAGACCTCTTTTCTTCCTTATGTGTGAATATGTTAATGAAACAAGAATTTGCTTTTTCTTGGTTCATGTTGTAGGAGAAGAGGAGGAGTTTGTTGATATCTCAATTTTTAGTTTTTTAAAAATAAAAATGTATTTTCATGACTTGAAGAACCTTTCTAAGTTGTGTCCATAAACAAAAGTTGCTGTTTCTGAACTTTATTCACCAATCAGTACAGAAAATACAATGAAGCAATAAATTTGATAGCAGGCAATTTCTTACATTATAACTTTTTAAATCTGGAGGATACTGAAAAGAGCATTTTTTTTTAAATCATGGAAGAAATTAGCCATTTTTATTTACATTTTTTCATCTAAAAAAGGTCAAGATCAGGGTTAATGTGTATAATTTTAAGGGATGAGGGGAAGGACCCTAAACTTGCCTTATTTTTCTACATCTCTGTTTCATATGTTATGTGCAAGTTATAGTGGATATAGAAAGTCTGTACATCCTCATTAAAATATCAGGTTTTTGTGATGTAAAAAGAATTAAATTGCTTGAGAAATTTTTATTCCTTTAACATAACATTGAAGCTTTACATTTCAATTTCAAAAACTGAAATCATTTAAGGAGAACAATAACAATAAAAATGTATAACAACTCATTTGCATAAGTATGCACACCCTTAAAATAATACTTTGTTGAAGCACCTTTTGATTTTAGACAGCATTTAGTCTTCTGGGTTAGGAACCTATCAACATGCCACATCTTGCCTTGGGAATCTTTGCCCACTCTTTCTTGCAAAAGCACGGCATGTTATATTGCGAGAACATCTCTTGCACAGTTCTCTTCAGGCCACCCCATGATTTTCAATTGGATTCAGGTCTGAGATCTGACTGAGCCATTCCAGAACTTTGATGTTTTTCTGGTGAAGCCATTCTTTGTTAATTTGGAAGTATGCTTTGGGCTGCTGTTGTATTAAAAGTTAAAATTCAGCATTTTAGCAGAGGCCTGGATGTTTCGTGCCCAAACAGACTAATATTTGGAACTGTTCATAACTTCTTCCAACTTTGCTTAAAGTCCCAGTTCCAATGGAGAATAGCAGCTTCAAAGTATAATGTTGCCAACACCATGCTTCACTGTTGGTATGGTGTATTTTTGATGATGTGCAGTGTTAGTTTCTGTGTCAAACATACTTTTGGAATTAGGGTCAAAACATTCAACCTTGGTCTCATCAAACCATCAGACCATAACACATTTTCTCACAGGTTTTTGTCAGACTTGAGGTTGTTTTTTTGCAAAATGTAGCCAGGATTGGATGTTTTCCTTTGTAAGAAAAAACTTTCATCTTGCCACCTTATCATACAGCACAAACATACGAGGAATATGAGAGATTGTTGTTGCACTAGTACTAGTATTATAACTAGTACTTGCCAGAAATTCCTATAGCTGCTGTAATGTTGTTGTAGGCTGCTTGGTAACCTCTGGAATCAATTTTTTCTTTTTCTTTTTTCATCAATTTTGGAGGGACATCCAATTCTTCGTAATGTGATTGTTGTGCCATATTTTCTCTACTTGTTGATGACTGCCTTCATTGTGTTCCATGGTATATCAAATGTGTTGGAAAAAAAATTGTACCCTTCTCCTGATTGATACTTTCCAACAATGAGAGACCCCTTTGATGATTTGTAAATTGTTTGCACACCATGGCTTTAGCTGTAAGATGCAACTGAGAGTAAATGTCAGACAAATTCTATTACAACAGCTGGACTTTTATGGGTTTGATCAAAGTCACCTTAATTGATGGCAGATGTATACTGATTATTTACCATCAGTTTGAATGTGATTGGTTAATTTTGTACACAGCCATGTCCCTGATTGTAAGAAGGTATGAACACATATGCAACTACATTATTGTATGTTTTTTATTGCTATTTACCCCCCTAAAAGATTCCAGTTTGCTTTTTGGTTGAATTATACAGCCCATATATTACATTAAAGGTGGAAAAATTCTGAAGTGATTTATTTTGGTCTGATTTTTTTACATCTCAAAAACCTGGCATTTTAATAGGGTATGTCGACTTTCTATATCCACCATAGTTCTCAATACAATGCTGTAAATTGTATGACAGATTGGACTGGATTTTTGGTACTTGATGCAATTTTAAACTTCGTATTATAGATTAGAGTAATATAATGTGGTCTCGCTGCTCTTTCGACTTTTGTTTTGCAGAAATACTTTTCTATGATTTGCTAAGAGTTTTTTGAACTCCAAAATAAGTTTTAAAAAGCCATATAGCCTTTATACAAATATATGTACTTCAACAAAACTACTTCCTGTCTTTGTTATAGAGAAATAGTGGGAGAAAACAAAATATTTTGATTTTATTGATTTGCTGAAGCTATATTGAAATAATGTAATGCATGTGCTCCAAATTATTTAAAATTAGGAAATTAATTACATTACATAAGATGCTGCATAGGAATTTCTATATGACCATCAATAACACATTTTTATAGGCAAAGAATGCTATAATTTTAAGGTTTTTTTTAAAAAATTCCTGATACAATCCAAATATGCCCTTTTCTTCCTACTAGGTTTTTTTTGGGGTGTGTGTGTGTGTGAGTGTGTCTGAGTCATTCTTGACAGAACTGGGAACTACATGGACAAGCCTTGCAAAGAATAGTGAATAGGAACTTTTTCTAAATCCATATTGTATTCCTTGGAAATCAGTTTCATTTGATACAAGTAGAGATATGGTCTCTTTGTTACTTTGATTTAGTGTTACTTTGAAGTACACCTAACTTTGTTGCAAACTTCTACCAGTATATATTCAGATATAATCTAGCATTATTAAGATCATGAGTTTTTAGCAAACTACCTGGATCTGATATAATATATAAGCTAGTATAGCTTATTTTGTCAGGACCGTAACTTCATAGTAAGACAAAGGATACCTTATCATATTTTCCCCTGGAATTTTAATGCTCGCTTGATTAGATTTGTAGAAGGAAAATTTTATTTCCTTTATATGCATTTCTACATTGCATAGCCTTTCCACAGATAGGCAGAACAGATATTTGCTTACTGCTACCAAAATTATTGGCAACTAGGAATATTAGTAGGGCATGAAAGTTCAGAGTGGTGATTGGTCACCTGTGCTTGATTGACAGGTTACAGGGAAAAACAAAAACCCATTTGTTCTGGATTAATGGAAGTGGAAAACAGAAAATCAGGTATCAGGTAAAATTCTTTTTAAAATATTTGGAGTTCTTTAGATGAGTTGCAAGCAGTCAAATATAGAACTTGTATTAATCTGAATTAACAACTAATTCAGCTATGTACGTACCATCTCACTGCAGTTGGAAACGTTGAGCAGGAATAAATTATACAGAATTCCATGGGTTGTTTTTTTAACCAGAAAGGCAAAATGTTATTAATAATTGAATTCTGGATAGAATTTTCATTTAGGTATGCAAAAACAAAATAAGAAATAGGCAACTGTTCTTCTAGGTCTAGAACAACTCATTGTGGCCATCTTACTATGACCAACTCACTGTGGAACATCTCATTGCAGCCAACCAGCAAGGAATGATTTCACAAAAGATAACTGTTATCCACCACTGTTCCTTCAACATTATTTCCATTGACAAAAATGAAAATAATGTCAAAGAAACAAGGGTAGTTAACATTCATCACGTTGAGTTATCCCGTGGTGAGTTGGTCATGGCAAGTTGCCTCAGCAAGTTGGCCGTGGTGAAATTGTGGCAAGATGGCCACAGAAAATTGTCCCATTCCAAATTCTATTAACCAAGGATGGATCCCTTCCCCACTTTTACAGCTTCTTATTTTAATAATGAATTAAATAACCTGATTCTAAACATGTTTATTTTGAAATAAGTTTAGTGAGATATTTTTGGTCAGAAGTTAATTTGATGAGTCTTCTTTATAGTTAATTCATTTTCAGGTTTCTTAAATATAAAGAACATAATCAAATATAAACCTAGTTTCCTGATTCTGGGAATTTGATTTCATTTACAAATAAAAAATGAGTGCTATATGGAATGTTTCTATTTAATAGGATTTTTCTTTTTAATAGGTTTCACATTTTGAAAATGGGATAGATTTCTGGTATTTAGTACTAATTTGTGTGCTGCTTTATTTCAGATTGAAGGACAAGGACACGGGGCTGTGTTTGACTGCAAATGCTCTCCTGATGGCCAGCATTTTGCATGTACAGATTCCCATGGGCATCTCTTAATATTTGGATTTGGTTCCAGTAGCAAATATGATAAGGTATTGTACAAGAAACTGCTTTATTTGTAATTTTTGCATAAGAGATACAAGCTAGTTTTAACCAAATTACTATATATTTCCAGTATGAATGAAAATTGCATTCAAATTCTGTTCCATTATAAATTAAATCTTAGTTTTTTCTTTTATAAATGAATGGCTCAAAATATCCTTCTGAAGTTCCACCTGACATCTCAGGCTCATTTCATTATATAATATTGAATAATAAATATTAGATTTAATCTGCTATTACGGGAATTCTTAGTCAATGCTTTTAGGGAAATTCTATGTTCTAGACTGGAGATGGCTAACTTAATGTTTTTCAGATGTCTGGGAATAAAGTTCTAATTAATCTCAACCCAACTTGGCTGAAGTCTAGGAATTTGGTAAATTGTAGTCCAATAAATACAGAAGTACAGAGATTACCTACTCAAATTTCAGATTAGAACTATTCAGGGTACATTTTTAAACTTCTATTTCATCATCATCAAATGAACTATGTGAATTTTTTTCCCTTTTCCTCTGCAAATAGTAAAGCCCTGAATTCAGGCACTTTTCACTCTACCCAAGTGTTTACAATCATTCCTCTGTTCTGTTTCATTGATTGGACCACTCAAAGGCTCTTAAGTATAGAAAAGAAAATGTTATTTTCTCCAAATGCAGGAATGATACATCCTATTTTTTTTTTAATCTCTTGCTCTATTTTTGGTTCACATTGAATATATTTTTTGGTGCAAATTTTAAGATTACTTGGCCTCTCCTATCTCTTTCCCCCCTCCTTTTCTCAAAATACTTCGTTATTACTTTTTCATCTGTTTTTGTGTATTCATCTTTTGAAAAGAAAATCATTGCATGCTCTGACCTATCCAGTTGTTCCAATATGAAAAAGCTGCTTCAGCAATTTTTTGACAAGAAAACAATATATTAGAAACCCCATAAAACAGTTTTATTGTTTCATGCGGTTTATGTCTCTAATTTGAAACAAAAGATAGTTTTAAGTGCTTTGAAGTGAGTTATTTAATCCCCACTTTGCTGTGAACAGAGATCTTACCTGCTTAACTGATATGGATGATTCTTTTTTATCTAAATTCAGGAATTTCATTTCTCATGCCTGTCAAAATGTCAGAATATTGGAAAAGCGGTTCATGCAAATTAAAAAAAATTATAGTAGACAGCTTATGACATGAAAATGTGCTTGTATCCCATTTATTATTTTTACAAATTTTACACTTTTCTCCTCCTAGTTTCCCCACAACAACCACCTTATTAGGTGAATTAGGTTAAGAGAGTGTGATTGGCCCAAAATCACCCAGCTGGCTTTCATGGCTAAGGCAGAACTTGAACTCAGTCTCCTGCTTTTTAGCCTGGTGCCTTAACCACTAGACCAAACTGGTTCTGGTAATAAGTACGTTTTTCCTTTTCTGAGGTTGCTTTAAAAACTATCCTGATTCAGAGTAAAATTGGGGAAGTTTTGGGATCAGGTGAGAAGTTTTGAGATAATCTTTCTTTTGCAAAGATACAGGGACTCCTCAATTTATAACCACAGTTGGGAGTGGAATTTTGGTTGCTAAGCAAAAGGATCATAAAGTGAGATGTCTCATGACTGCATTGCTTAGCAATCAAAATTCCACTCCCAATTGTGGTTATAAATTTGTTGTTAAACAAAATTATAGGTCTTTAAGTGCCAGGAATCCCAAGTAAGGAGCACAGGGGTTCCCAGATTGTGTATGAGTTGGGATCTTTTAGTGTGCTCCTGGGAGGCCTCAGCTGCTCCAACCCCAACCCAAAGTTGCTGTTCCCCAGGAAATCACAGCTGTCCATTCATTCCAGCAGCATTTATGACTTCAGGGACCCTGCAACTTTCCATGCCTCTCTCCTTGATCTATGTCTTTCTGGTTGACTTGCACAATAACACTCACTGCTGGCAGCAGCCAGGCTGGACCTGAAATAGAGTCCCATGGTCTTCAGCAATCTCAGCCAGCTGCCATAATCCCTAGCCCTCTATTTCAGCCCAGTGCTGCCACTGCTGAGTGCCACTAGCCAAAAGAACATTAATCAGGGAGAGAGAGGTAGGTGGTGGGAATTGCAATGCCCCTGAGGTCATAAATGCCTTCAACTTTATGCATAAAGCTTAAGTCTGGTTTTTGTCAGTTCTGTTATAATTTTGAATGCTAAACAGTCATAATTCAAGGACTGCCTGTAGTACTTTCAAACTATAAAGAAAGGAATTGCTAATGATATTTTAGGATAGTTTCAAAAATAGAAAGGTTTTAAAGTATTTTCACAAACTGATCTTCTCCATGCAGAAATAAGATGATTGGAAGAATTAGGTTCCAATTCTAAATCCAAACATCCTCTGAGCTCCAGTCTTACTGACACTCTGGATTCTCAGTTTCTCTAAAGGAGCAAAAATATGTAAACATGGAAAGAAATCCTCAATTACGAAATCCTTCCAACTTGATTCCAAAAAAGTATCAAGAATTAATCAGGATCTCTCTTCTGCTCTCAGTTTATGAAGAAGCATTGTCTGAATGTGTTATACCCAGAGGAATTCAAACTGTTTTTAACCTTTGTTATAAAAAGATCACATCCTTGTAAATGAAATGGCATTTTCCCTTATCTTGGAAACTGAACTTTTATTGATTACTTTTTAATGACATAGTTAATTCAAAATGTCTACATCTCTAAAAAATGAAAACAACAATAATTTAGAAACTTAGTTTTGCTGAAAAAGTTTGTAACTATGGAAAACAGATTTCTTTTGTTGGCTACCTCCCATATTCCCTAGGATAACTAATGCATCTGTAATAGCACTAACCAAAATTTAAAAATTTCTATTTGATTATCATTATTTAAATATGCCAACTCTGAATTACAAAAACATTTTTAGGGAGCTAGTCTTACCTGTAGTTACATTGAAACTTTGAAAAAATGATAAGTAATTACAATTCATCCACACTAGTAGGTGTAACATTAGTTGTTACTAAGATCTATTATATCGCTTATATCAATTCGCTATATTTTTCTTGCTAGAAATACTTTTTTTATGTAAGTTTTTTTAATGTTCAGATATATCATTATTCCATTATAAAATAAGATGCTAACAAAGATGTGAAAAAGAAGTTCACTAGGAACAAATTTTACTTCTAACCAAGTATATCCTTATGGAGAATTAATATTTATTTATGTATCCCTGTGCAGCACCATTTCTCATTGTCTTTTAAGACCATGGCTCTCAAATGTATAATTTCAACTTTAAAAACTTTTTTTTATAAAAGAACTGTGTAATTAATTTAGCTGCTATACTATAATTAGCAGTTTTTTGAATTGATAGCAATCTATATTTAATCATTTCTTAAATCTTAACTAGATTTGGATTTTGCAAAAGAAAGTTATCTAGAAAAAGTTACTTTAGCAATATGTAACTATTTGATGTTGATTCACAAATATACTTTGTTAAACTTTCAATTACATATAGTCTATAATTCTTAAAGTTTA
>JAEANM010009948.1:0-16076 GCA_017656035.1 Myanophis thanlyinensis
ATAAATGAATAAATAAATAAATAAAGTGTGGCATAATTCTAGTTCTCAAATTTGGCAGAATCATAACTCCATAAAATGATAAACCCCACACCCTAACTCTATTAATAAAACAAAAGAGTTAATTGGAGTTAAATAAACATGCTACTTCTAATAATTACATTTTAATCTACACCATGTTGGACAGGGCTGTCAAACTCCCGGCCTGTAGGCTGAATGCATCATCTGGTGGCCACACCCATGTCCAGTTTAGCAAAAAGGGAAAAAAGTTCTGATATGTCACGTGACACCACCGTGTAGTGTAGAATTTGCAGTGCCGCAATTTCCCACTTAAAATTTGATCTGGAAGACTGAGGAGTAAAGCCCAGAGTGAATTCAACATCATTCCTGCTTTGCCCGGACAATAAAATATTGAGTTCTGTCAAAACTTACTCTTACTTTGCCTGGTATCTCTGCAGCTGTCCTGAATAAGATAAGTGACAAATAAAATTTTACAGTCCTTCTACTTTGCCTACATAGGCCTGTTATTTAAAAAAACACACAATATCACAGCCTTCCTCTATGATGCTTGCAATCTTCCTGGGGAGGGCAAGACTGACTAAGAGTTTGATTCTGTGCAGAAGGCATATGTCACATTATCCATTATTTCCCCAAGCATCCATTGGCTTGCCTACCTAGAGCTATTAATGTCTCCATTTCCCTCAGTTGATTGTCTACAGGTAAACTAGAGTATTTTTGCTATTGATTTTGGATATGATCTATCCAAGCACCCCACCGCCCACCCCCAACCTAAGAGCTATATCACAGAAAAAGGGAAATATAGCAGTATCAAGGGGGTCCTTGCTGCTCTCTGAGCTTGGTAGTTTTCTGGCAGAGGTTTCATTATCCAAACTAGATAACATCATCGAGGCTAGCGCCGTTACCTACTTTGGGTAAGGAAACGTCTGCAAAAAAACCCAACCAAGCTCAGAGAGCACCACCAGGCTTCCCCAATTTCAGCTCCGAATCACAAATATTCTTGATTATGGCAACTGTGAGAGATGCACATCGCCGTTTCCCTTAAGTGGGAAAAACAATCCGTCGCATCTGGGATCCATCGCCTAATTAATACATGAGGCCTGAGGAAAGCTTGGGTAAACGAGCCTGTGCCCTACTCAAGCCCCACAACCACCTTCACCTCGCGAACGAGCATCGCGACCCCTCGCGCCTCGTACAACGAGACGCCGCAGGAGCGCCGCCTGTTTTAATGGGTCGGTCGCGCGTGCGCGTGAGAGTGCCCCCGCCCGCCCGACTCGCGCGAGGAGGTGACTGATTGGAGGTGGGACAGCACGCGCAATCTTGCCAGGAGCAGCGGTTGGTCCGGTGGCTGGCCGGCCATCGCGAAAGGGAGGCGGTTGCTCGCCGGCTGAGTCTCGCGGGCGCCTTCTCTTCCTCCTCCTCCTCCTCCTGCTTCCCCCGCCTCCACTTCCCTCGCGGTCGGCGCGAGCTACTGAGTGGGGGGAGGCCATGAGGAGGCGGCGGCTTCGAAAGGAGGCGGTGATGGCCATTGCTGCCGCCGCCGCTGCCCGGCGCCTACCTCCGCCTCCTTTCCCTTCCTCAGCCCCAGACCGCGGGGCTCTGTGCGCCGGCCAGCCTTAGGAGGGCCGCGGCATCCATCCACCACCACCAGCAGCGGTGGGAGGCGGAGAGCTAGTTAGCGCCCCCGCCGCCGCCGCCACCTTGTTTGTCCAGCTGCCGTCCTCGATGTCTCCCCCGCCGGGGGGAGCTCACCCCACCCGCGCCCCTTCGGCCCTTAGAGGCCTCTTGGGAGCCCGGCCTCAGCCTCCCGTTTCCCGAGGCTGCTGCCCAAACCAGACACGACTCCCGAGGCGGCGGCCCAGCAGCGACAGAACCGGCCTGGTCGTCTCCCCCGCGGCGACCATGAAGGCGGAGGCGGGAGACCACATGATAAACCTGTCGGTCCAGCAGGTGCTGAGCCTATGGGCTCACGGCACATCGCTTCGGCATCTCACGGGTAAAGGCCGGGGACGGGCGCTCGGTGAGGTTAGCGGGATGGGAGGGAGGTAGATGGTATAGGGTGGTCGGTGGCCAACATTTCTTCTCCGTTGTAGACAATGTGGTGCTGCCCAGATGTTTAGGATAAGTACCAGTGCCAGGGGCTGATGGGATTTGCGACCTAAAATTGGTAGGGGGAGAGAAGCAGTCACCCACTGTACCTACCCATATTCTCAGTCTGGCATGTAGTAGCAGTTCTTGGGTTCTTTGGTGAAAAGGTGAGTAGAAGGGGCAGGCTGCATTTTAATAGCTGATGCTAATTTCACAATTGTTGGTAAAAGCAATTGTGTGGGTGAGGTGGGATGATTTTTCTTCCTGCCTTCGTCTTCAGTCAGTGGGTCTTCTAGAAACTAGAAGAACAGGGTGAAATTTTTCAGGAGTGATGTACCATTGAATTCTTCCTTGAGTAAGAGAGCGACTGGTCCAAGGTCACCCAACTGTTCTGCACACCTAGGGTAGAACTAGAAGTTAGATTTTCCTGTTCCTAGTGGACCACCTTGGTCACTAGATCAAACTGGGTCTTAGTTGGGATGAGATGGTAGAATTCTTTAGGGATTAGATAAATATTCTGTAGGAATATAGACAGAAAATAAGATGCTTTAAACCAATGCTGTGTTCAAGAAAAGGCATCTTACAGCTTAGATCTGTGGGATGTTTCTGATTCCTTTTTTATCTAGACCTAAAATTCTGACAATGGATTTTGATTGTAATTTGATCGTACAATGTGTACTATTTGCTAAAATATCCAAGAGGAAATGATCAGATATCTTTTGTACATTGGGATGTGAGATCTAATTTTCTCTTTCTTTTAAGGCTAGTTAGTTAATAGGGCATATGGCATTCATAGCTGATCAGCACATAGTTAGCAGAAAGTAGTGAGAAAAAGAGCTTGAGTTATGTGAGAGTTCCTAAAAAGTAAGAAGAGAAAGTATCAATACAAACAATTTCAATAAAGGAAAAAATAAAAAACATCAAAAGAAGTCAGTGTGGTTACACAAAAAGGAAAAAAGTGTAACAATGTGAGATGGAAGATGATGAAAAAAAAGCATGTGCAGGTATCTAGAACTATACATCTAATATAAATCTTTCAGGAAGCTAAAACTCAGAATTATATGAGATCATTAAAGGATACTAAGAATAATGTCTAAGAGAGATATGTTCAAAGATATGAAGTGAAAGTGCTGAGTGAAAGTGGCGAAATTCTAACAAGTACCGGTAACAAAGAAAAGACAAAGTTTCCCAGTTCTTTAGTCCTCTCCATGAAAAATATGTGTATGTATTGTATCCCATTAGGAAGTGGTGAAAAGCAAAATAATGGGCAGAATTAAAGCTTGATAGATTGATAGAATAATAGTCAGGAGCTTGTATTTTGACTGAGTTTAAATCTCCAGAGCTACTTAAAGCACATGCATATTGGAAAATCATTGAATTGACAACTGGTGATTGGCAAGTATTTTCTCTATCTTTCAAATTGGGAAAGAGGCTAATTCAGGGAAATATTTATCATTCATTCTGATGTTGATATCTGAAAACATTTCTAGAGTTCTTTATTCTTTGCATACAGTTAAAACAAAAATACATAGTCTAGAAGCATAAAAATATGTGAAAAGCTTGAATGATGTATTGCATCAAGTGATACAGTTTCATAATACAATATCAGGTTGCAGACCCTCTGTTTCATAGTAATTTTTTTAAATATAATGAAAAAGCTTAAGAACCAGTACAAATTAAAAGAATAAATATAGCAAAAATATATGAAAAAAACAAATTACTTATCCTTTATAACAAGTATAACAGTGACAAATCACTTTTCTAAAATTCATCAAATAATCTGTTTCCATCTCTTTTCTAATGTCCTTGAATGTGATTTCTTCTCATTTTTTCCTTGTCCCTTCTCACAATATTCTTCAAAACTGTAACAACTCTCTTGTAAAACCAGTATAAGAAAGTTATGCAGGTCAGTCTTTGGTTTAGCAAGACATCAACCATTTGAATATCTTGTGTAGTATCTTTCCACAGCATTCCAATAGCCCATCATTTTTAAATCCACTTTCAAATCAGACTCAGTCCTCTCTCATAAAGTTTGCTCTTCTTACATATAATCTTCCAAACACAATCTGTATATAATGCAGACATTTTTAAAATTAACTTCTGGTTCCGTTGTTCATAAAAAAAAGTATTTCATTTGTTCTGTACTTCTTCGTTTGGCTGTTCTCATTAGGGGTCGCCACAGTGAATCATTTGTTTCCACCTAACTATCCTCGGTATCCTCTACTCTCATCCTAATTGATTTCATGTCCTAATACCTTAATTGTTTTTCTCATTTAATTGTAATCTTTAATTCCTACTGGTTCCCTCTAGTGTCCAACCTTCAAAATCCCATTTATATATATTTTATGAAGTATTCAAAACAACAGCATTTTCCCATGAGAAGGATTCTGATAATTAATTCCAGAATCTTATTTCAAATCAATTTGGGCCCTTAACTTTCAAAAATCAATATTAATCAAAAATTAATATTCTTATCAGCCTTTTGCTATGTATTCCAAAATAAGCAAAGGTAATACCAATAGTAATAGGCCCCTTCAGTGCAACCTCAAAACAACTGGAGCACCACTTGAACACCATTGGCATTAACAAATTCACCATCAATCAGTTTGCAAAAGGCAGCTTTACTTGGAACAGCTTAAAGCCTACAACGATAACACCACCAAACATCCACATCTGCCTATCCCAGGTCCTTAGGAAGGATTCGATAGGTAGACAAAATACCACAATCAGTCTGAACACCTGGCTGACTCTGCAATAAACAACAATCATCATCATATTGGAAATAATTCCAAAACAATTGGAGTACCACATGAATGCCATTGGCATTGATGAAATCGCCATTAGTCAGTCACAAAAGGCAGCTTTACTTGAACAGCTTAGATCCTGTGATGATGCTTTTAACATCATGAAACAATATCTGCTTATCCCAGGTCCTTGGGAGGGATTTGATATGTAGATAAAAATGCCAAATCCAGTCTAAACATCTGGCTGAGTGTGTGATGAACCATAGTGATAATCAACCATAATAAGCAAGAACAGATGGAGCCACAAATAGACAAAGTAATAGAAAACTAAGAAATTAAAGTGCTCTAGTATTTTACAACTGAGACAAGCAGCTGCCACATAATACCTCAGATCTAACATTAAGAAATATTCCCCCCCCCCCCCAAAAAAAAAAAAAAGTTTGGAAAGTGGATATGGCAGTATCTGGAGACAGCAGAAGAGAAGAGAAAGAACTGGAGAAAATCACAAAATACAAAGACCTGCAGATGGAAGTAGGATGAATATGACAAAAGAAAGCACAGATAATACCAATCATAATAGGCACCTTGGACGCCATCTCAAAATATTTGAAACACCTCGTGAACACCATTGATATTGATGAAATCACTATCAGACAATTGCAAAAGGCAGCTTTACTTGGAACAGCTTACATCCTGCAATGATACCTTCAGCATCATGAAACAAGATCTGCCTTTCCTAGGTACTTGGAAAGGACTTGATAGAAAGATAAGAATGCCAAATCCAATCTAAACATCTGGGTTATTGTGTGATAAATCATATTTTTAAGTCCTTAAACTTGAATGAAACTTCTTTCATTAAAGGTTGAAGACATTTACTCATGCAATGTAGTAAAACTTGATTTCATGAAAGTAATATTCAAAAAAGCAATTTCTACTTTTTGAAGCTATTGAACTATTGGGTTAGTCTGCTTTATTGTTTTATGTATTATTTGCCTCCCATCTTACTATTCAAAGCAACTCTGACTAGCAACTGTTTGGAACATTTGGGGAAAACCCTGGTCAGGGTGGATTTGATTTAAATCAACTCAATTTAAATCATAATTTTTAAAGAGCAACTGTCATCTTTGTCCCGCAGAAGCTCCTCCTCTGATCTGCTGTTGACTCACCAACAGTCCCAATATTGCAGAATATACAGCCTCATGCTGCATAACTAAACTCCATTTCATGCTGAATAAACTAAATTATTAATGTATCTTAAATAGAAAACTATCTTTAGATAGATTTTTTATTCTAAAAGCATTTTATTAAAATAAATTCGATAAAAATAAGAAATCCGATTTAAATAAAGAAAATTGATTTAAATTTAAAAAAATCCATTTTTTTAATCATCAATTTTTATCCATCCTGACCCTGGTCTTCCTTGTCCAGAGAAGAATAACAAGAGTCTGTCAATTCACTGGCTCTTTATTCCACTATAATTATCAGATCCTCCCTCATGGAATTATAGTATCTTTTATTTGCCATTTCTTCTTCAGAAGTGATGAACTATATGCTAAGAGCTTCTGAATAGTAATGACAATAGAACAGAATTTTGTCTTAGGCACAGAATTTGACTAACTTAACAGCTGCCTGATGTAGGACATAGAAAATATTGGTCAGGTAATCTAAACAAAGTACTATTACAGTAATAGGTCTCTCTCTGAACATCAAAATAAAAAACATCTTGTTTCAGCTTTGCTTTTCAACATTTTGGCTATTGAAAAAGTAGAAGACAATATATTTACCATTTGTCAGGCTGCTTAGTATGGCTAAACTAACCTCCGTTGGGGAGAGGGAATAGGTTCCTTAATAGAATATGAGAATGCCATAAATATAAAATAGTGATTTTAGCAAAGCATTTGATAAATTCATTCCATTAGGCTTGGCATTCTGATTACCAAATGGTTAATTGTGGGCTGGATGACAGATATATAATTACATTCCAAAAGTGCTATTTTATAATTCACTATTAAACTGCAAAGAAATATTGGTTGGGGTATGGTGCTCTTCAGTTGTTTTTTATAATGCTCTCAGTTATTCTGAAGAGGCAGAAGAAGTGCTGATCAGATTTTCAGATCAAACAAAATTGAGAAGAATAGCTAGTGTTCTAGAACACAGAAATCAAAATCAAAATGTGGTGATCCATTAGAGAAATAGGCTAAGACTATCCAAATAAAATGTTTATAGTGCTAAGTACAAAAATATTCACTTGAGAAAAAAATCAAATGCATAGCCATAAAATTGGCTTGGTAATCATACTTCGGAAAAAGATCTCAAAATTGTTGTTGATTACCCTTTCCTTTAGTTAATTCAATTTGCAGTGTGGCAGAGAGGAAAATGCAATTTTAAATGCATCAGTTGAGATGTGTATCAGCTGTATTTAAAATACAGTTTTCAAATAGTGGAAAGTAATATACTTTGCACTGACTAACTGGTCAGACCCGTTAGAGTACTGTATCCAGTTCTGTGCACCACTTAAATATTAAGAGAAATTAGAACATGTTCAGAAAAGAGCAAACATATGCGTAGAAGACCAGAAATGATATCTTGTGAAGAGACATTGAAAATGCTAGATATATTTGTGCCTTTATGATAGCAGTACCTGAAAGGATATCATACAAAAAAAGATTAGAACCTGTTCTTTGTTGCTCCAGAGTGCAAGAAAGATAATGATGGATTTTAATTATAAGAAGTCAAATTCCAATCAATGTCAGAAAACATCTCAGATTTAAAAAAAGATATTTTCAAATAAAATCGGTTGTCCAGATTGATAGTAGGTATTCCTTCTCTGGATGTGAAAAGTCTTTGGGAGTAAATAAATAAAATAAATGTGTGGAAAACATCTATAAGGGATATTTTAGATTTTTGCACCAAGCAAAAGTAGTTTGTTTTAACGGAAAGGGCCATTTATCTACCTTCCAACTCTGTACTTTTATAAGGCTTGGTATCAATCATGCCTGACGATGAATTAACAATCACTAATATTTTAATATAAAAACATTTTAAATTATAAAAATATGTCTAAAAAAACACCATTTTGGAAAATGCACATCATTTCTGTTGTACAGCATGTCTGTCTGATAGATTGAAGTTTCATCAATAAAGCTGTTTTTTCCCTAGAATGATTATTTTATACAAATAAAACATGGCGATTTAATTTTTCAATAAAGTAATTTGATTTATTAAAATTTATTTAATTTAAATAAATGATTTAACAATTAAATATTAGAAATGCTATCAAAGTTTTCATTTACCTAAACAAAATTGTAAAGGAGTGTTTTGTAATGGATTCTGAAAGTGGGGGGAGGGGGGATGTGGAAGTGGAAAGAATTCTACCTGAATTACTTTGTCTTTCTAGCTCTTTTTGAATGAACTGCGCAGTACTTATTTCTTAGCATAAGTATTTCACTTGCTGCTCTGGCTCTTGACAGTAATACATTCTCAGTACTTTTCTCAGCAGTGTTGGTTCAGAATTTGGTTGTTGCCATTAAAATCATACATGATGGACATAGCAAGACATAGAACTATGTTGTTTTTCTTCCATTCAATTACGTCCAATTCCCAAAGACTATATGGACAAAGTGTCTCCATTTTTCTTGAGATGTGATTTAGCATTACCTTTTTCCTAGGACTGAGAGAAAGTGAGCAGCCCAAGGTCAACCAATTGGCTTTGTGCCTAAACCAGAAGTAGAACCTATGGCAGGCTGTCAAACTGAAGGCCCCTGGGCCGCATAGTTTACTTAGATTTGGCCTGCGGGACTGGCTTGGAAACAGCATATGACTGGCCTGCAGTGCCTCTGCCAGTGAAAAAAAGCTCAATTTTTGCTGGCAGAGGGCTGCAGGAGGCTGTCTCAGTCTTAAACGGGGTGCGGGGGGTAGACCTGCACACAGCCCCTGATAGAAGGGCTTTGTTTTGATAGAGGGCTATCAAAACAAAGCAAAAGAAATGTTTCCCCTTTTGCATTTGAGCATGCAAGAAGGGATAAGAAAGGAGAAACGGAAAGAGGAAGACAAAGAAAAAGATGGGAAGAGAGCAAGGAAGGAAAAATAAGGAAAGAGGGGAAGGAAGAAGGAAGGAAAGAGTGAGAGTGAAGGAGAGGGTCTCAGGGGAGTCCTGCCTTAGCACATGGCCACCACAGATGCCCCCAACATGAGATGTTGAGCTGTCAATGCCCACCATGGTCTCATGTCCATCCCCCAGCCCTCTGAGGTAAAACACAATCCTGATGCCGCCCTCAGTGAAATTGAGTTTGATACTACAGTCTCCTAGGTTTCTAGCCTAATGCCTGCACCACTACACTAAACTGAATCATACATTTCCTGATTAAATGGCCAAAGCGACATGGATGGATTTTCTTCCATTGGTTTTCTAATCATTTTTCATTGATAATCATTTTTTTGGTGGGCGAAGGCAATTTTGTATACTCTGGTTTTAAATAATAATTGATTCTATAAGTTAATATTTTTTTGCTAGATACACTGTCTCAATAAATGGGAGAATTTTTCTGTTGTTTTTCTGGTTATTAATATGAATAAGAAAGTTTGGTGTATGAATGTGTATGGCTATTGTGATAAATTCAGCTAACAAATTATTTGGAAATACAATTACATTGTTTTTTATTTTAAAATTTTCATACATAAAGCTGTTTTAAAAAATATGATCCTTGTAGAGGATTAAGATGACAATAGGTGTCCTCCAGTTCTGATATTTAATTGATGTGACTATATTAAAAACAATAGGCTTTTTTTTTTTTTTTGAGAAAATCCAGCAAATGGCATCTTGCATCTCTCACTTGAGACCCCTTGTAAAAATAAATGCATTTTTATGTCCTCCAGTCAACCAAATTTAGGAACATGTGCAAATTTGAAACTGAATATATTTCTGACCCTATGGAGACTCACTACTTTAAAATACTGGGCATGTATTTTTGTCTTTTTGGAAATACATTTTTGCCTAGTATTATCAGATTTTACATCTCACATAGATATAAAGTATAGTCCAGGGATTGCATGGAGCCACAAACTTTCCCCATGAATGGGTAGAAAGTGTTAGCTTTTTCTTTTTTAAAAAACACTTAAAAAAAAGGAGGGCTATGACATGGAAGGAAGCTTACATAGGAGAGGCTGCAAAATGTGAAGTAAGATTACATATAGTAAGTTTACATATAAAGAAAACTGCACAACTGTAATAATTGAAAAAGTACAGGGAGTTTTGCCCCCTTGTCCCAGCCTGGGGTTTCATACCACTACTACTATTACTGTCATGTTAGGAGCACTGAGGCACCTCTAGGTTGAACAGTGACATCACCATTGCCTAGGGAATGCCCAGTTGGACGCTCCTTTCATGCCCCTGTTAAGCTGCCCACTGACTTGGTACCCATCTCTCTACTCACAGTTGCCTGCCTTTGAGCTACTGGGTTGACAGGAGCTGGAACAAGTGATGGGAATTCAACCCTCCTGCAGCATCAACTGGGTCTCAAATGTGAGCCTTCCAATCGTCAGCCCAGTATTCTAATCACATGAGCCTCGGCGCTCCATAATGTTTCATACAGAAGCCAAACTTCCTTGTTCTGCATATAGAGTACTCTCCCAAAAGATTAATTGCATGGTTTTTGGCTTAAATCTTAACATGCCTACACTCCAACCTAGCAACACAACTGAACAACCTCCTACAAACAACAACAAAATGAAGGATGAAAGAACATTTCTAGTACCAAAAGATAAGAGGAAAGCAAAAGATGACTCTAGGTCAAAGATGTCAAACCCGATTACATGATATATCAGGACGTTTTTTTGCCTCTGGAGCTGGGATGGGCGTGGCCTGTGTGGGACGCATCCAGCCCATGGGCCACCAGTTTGGTAGGCTTACTCTAGGCCTATAACTTGCTGACTCACAGCAGTGAAATAGTAGGATTATGAAAAATCTACACAGGTTTATTTGAGATAAACAATAGAACAAAAGAGGTTCCAAAAATTCATGTAGCACAAAATACCAGCTACTAATTGATAAAACGATCCTTCAATTGCCAGAAAAAAGAGTGTAGATTTTTTAAAATCATTAAAATTAATGCTTCTAGACATTGTAGGAAGAAAGCTGTATTAACATATGATAGCCAAAAATCAGAAGGAGTCTGGTAGCAACTTTTCTGACTAATAAATTTTATTAAAGGGCATAAGATTTTGTAAACTGCAGCTCACTATCAGATGCGTAGAGAGAAATAACAGGAGTAAAATTTGGCCTGAACAGATGTGCTAGTTTGGTACTTAATGAAGATAAGAATAGAAGATGGGTTACAGCTAATGAATTGAAATGCCATTAGATCCATGGAACCCGAAGGATATCAATATTGACTACTAATGAAAACTTCTGATTTACTGCATGACTGAGATTTAAAAAGTCCACTTGTTCGCATTATACCAAAATAAATAGCAATAGCACTTAAACTTATATACCATTTTACAGAGCTAAATGGTTTACAGAGTCAGCATATTGCCCGCAACAATTTGGGTCCTCATTTTACCCACCTTGGAAGGCTGAGTCAAGTTGAGCATGGTGGGATTTGAACTGCCAAACTGTAGTCAGCCAACAGTTAGCAGTAGCTTGCAGTACTGCACTCCAACTACTGCACCACCAAGGCTCAAATCCATTTGCTATGCTTAATATTTAGTTCTAATACTTTTCAAAATAATGCTCACTAATACAGCATTTTATTCTATTTAGGTATTAGTATGCTGTCTTATAAATTATCTGACTTATGATCAACAAAAATATTTTGATTAAAATATAATAATATAAAATAACATGAAATACAGTAGAACAAAATTTGCAAGGTCTCCAAACTACAGGCTGCATTAATTAATTTTAATTATTGGTTGTACAGAAAGTTCTTCATCCTGATGGGCCAGTATCCAGCTTCTCCTTTTTAGAGAAAAAAGTGGTTGTGTAGCAGCTTTGGAAGACCTTGGACAAAGCAGATTATCTGGATCCTTTTCAGTCAGATTCATATTTGGATATGATATGGAAATGATATTGGTCATACTTTTTGGATGGTCTCTGATGTGGGCAGGATAGTAACGATGTGTCATCCTTGCATTACTTGACTATATCTTGGTGGCTTTCAAGGCCATGAATCATGATAACCTTCTGGACTGACTTGGAAAATTGGGATGGGTAGTATTGACATGATCTTGTGCTGGTTTACCTCCTTTCTACAGATCAGTTCCAGTCAGTGATGATGGGGGGGGGGGTGAGATTTCACCTTCAGCTTCTATTGTGTGGAGTGCCCCGGGGGTCATTACTCTTCCCTCTTTTATCTGCAGCATGTTACAGAGTCTGTTGCCTAGAGAGCTATATTTAATGGGTCTTAAGCAGCGGTCTTTTATGCTGTGGAATCTTCTCCCTGCTGAGATGAGGTTTGCTTTATTATTGTTGAGCTTCTAGAAATCCCTCAAGAACTGGTTATGCTAACAGGTGAACTTGTGAAGTGGCTCTGCTACTTTTAACATCTTTCATCTTTTATTTTGGTTTCTATACTTTTTAATGTATTTATTAACTGTTTTATCTCTCTTGTAAGCCTCCCAGTTACTGTTGTAAGATCAGTGGTTATATAAATGAGTTGAATACCATAACCAGATCTTGAGGGCCTTATGAAAAATAAAAAAGAATGGAGTTAATCTAATTTCAGTGGAAGGATGTTCCATAAGGTGGACACCAAGCAGTGAAGGCACTTTCCTGGGATTCACCAGATGTAGATCCCTAGCCAATGATACCAGTAGCATACCTTCTCTGCAAGATGTAATGGGGTAGGTAGACTGATATAACCGGAGAGAGACAGACCCTCAGATAGCATGGTGCCATGGCATGAAACGCTTGAAAAAAAGATTAAAACCAGCACTTTGAATTAGACTTGGATACAAATTGGCAACAAACGCAGCTCATGGAAGAGACTCTTTTTAAGACGATTCCCAGATTGTTCACTGGGTCTGTCTCAGGTAGTGCAATCCCATACAGCACCAAAGATGTCATGGCATCAAGGCTCATTTGTACAGTGGGACCAAGTGTCCAGAGTTGTTTCTATGCGATCATAAAATGAGTAAGCACAGTCATTAAGCAATTGTTTAATGTTTTGTTTAATCACATAATCATTAAACAAAGCTATCATATCCATATAGACAGATCCAATAGACATCTTTGTTCCATTTTCCACCAGAAAACAAGGAAAATGTCACAAAGTGTGCCAACTTGGAATGCTGCAACTACTCAGAAATGCAAGCTAGTTGCCAAGAGCCCAAATGTGATCACATGACTATGGGAAGGGTGGGCAATTACAGTTTTGATTATAATATCTATATAATATATAATATCTATGATCATAAATAGCTTTTGTAATGGTTACACCTTTGGTCAAACTATCATAAGTTGAGAATTTACATTCCTACTGAACTCTAGTTTAGTTGTATAGATTTTATATGGCTTAATATGTGTCTCTTTAAATGAAGGAATATTTTCAAATTAGTTATGAACAATTAAAAATAGTAAGGCATACTGTAGTATTGCACTGTAAAATGTAACAGTTTTTAGAAATGAATGTTTGTATGATAGAAGTATATTTTATTAAAACTCCATAACTGGTGTGTGTGTGTGTGGTGAAATTCTGTGGTTTTAAATACTATATTTTTGAATAGTGCTACATCTGCATACCAAGTTAATTCCATAAATTTAAAGAACTGTTTTATTTAGTTGAGTATTTAAAATCTCCAAATAAACAGAATTTTAATATAATATAAAACATTGAGCAATTAAAAATAATAATATTCTGTTATTTTACATATCTCAGTCCTATGTAGCTGGCATTCAATCCTCAAATAATAAGAAATCTCAGTTTATGAGCATTCAGAAGCAAAGTATTGATAACTGAAATAATTATTAGCTTCAACAGGGGAAAACCCATCAGTTTGAATATTGCCCATTTAAGCAAAGCAAATAAATACTTTACTTTCGGTATTATTTTTGAACAGTTAGCATTCTGTATTTTGATTCCCTTAAATTATGTTCTTATTTTAGCTCTCAGAGTATTTTATAAATAGAGTGTGTGAATATGTATGAGGGATATTTATATGCACACATACACACACTTATATATGTACATACCCACATACATATATACATAGATGCCATAGATAACTGTGAAATGATCCTTTGTAAAAAAAATTTGTTTATTTTAATTTAATTATTTATGTACCAGTAATTATATTACAACCTGTTAACAAAAGGAGTCGTCTTTGTGGCTCGCAGAAAGGAAAGGGAAAAAAAATCTAATACAGGAAGTATGCACAGTCCTTTTGAAAATGGGTAGTGGACAGAGTAATACAGTGAACTGGTACTGTATGTGAGGATTATTTCCATGTATTTGACATAAAGCCTATTCATATTTATTTAATATTTACTTTTTTATATCATTTGTACATTCCCCATTAAGAAAAAAATGTCCACTCAGTAGTTATAGGAAAATTTAAAAAAAAATAAGAACATTGAGGTATACATAATATTTTAAAAAATGGATAGTGGACAAGATAATAAAATTAACTTGTAGGTGAGAGTTATTTCTGTGCATGCATTTATATCTCTTATCATTTTTCAAATACTTTATATATTTGTTTTAATCAGAAAGTAATAAATATTAACCTGCTGTTTGATTACTTTTTTCCAGAAATGTGGTACTGGGTTTTCCTATGGGCTCTCTTCTCTTCTCTCTTTGTCCACGGTGCTGCAGGAGTGTTAATGTTTGTCATGCTGCAAAGGCATAGGCAAGGGAGAGTAATCTCTGTCATTGTGGTCAGCATTGGATTTCTGGGTTCTGTAACTGGAGCTATGATAACCAGTAAGTCTTACATGTTCAAATATAGCTGTGGTTCTTTTTGAAGACTTTTACTAGCAATTGTAATAAATGTTAATATATTGCTTCTGTTCGAATTTTATATTGGATTACTATTCATTCTCTGGAAGAAAAAAATCACCTATAGGATTGTAACTATTACATTATTATAATAATATCCTAGGCATAATTCTCTTCCAGTGCCATTATCTGATAAACGACTGCAGAGATAACCACAGTTCTTACTCTCAAGTTACATAATGGCTTTATATACATATTTTGTGAATTTCTGATAATATACTTGGATCATTTATGTGCCAGGTCTGTTCTATAACCTGTCCTTTTATCCTAGCAGTTTTAAAAACCCTGCATTTTGAAGTCTAAAGTAGGTGTACCCATTTCCATGATTCAAACTGCTAATAAAAAACTGAATCTTTTTTTAAAAAGGGTTCTGTATTGAAGAGGATTTTATTATCTTCTTATTGCCATTCTAGCTATGGTGAAAATAGCTATAGTTATTTTTTTAATCTTCCCTTATAAAAGACGTCTACTTCAACTATGACAAGAAGGGATGAGAAATTATGACAACACTTTGTAAAGCACTGAAAGATCTGTGATATACTAGAATTCTAGATAAATAATATTAGCATTACCTTCACATTGTTTAGTAAGTTTTCAGTTGCCAGATGAACAAATTTACATGACTTGCTGGTCCGCATTAATGAAATATTAGAGATCTTTCTTTCTTTCTTATTTATTTCAGGAGATGTGCAGTTACCCCTCATAAAACAATTGGGATTTCTTGAGTTTTTTACAATCATTTTTTTTTTGGGGGGGGGGGGAGCAATGCATGGACCCATATATAAGAATGCATGATTTTTTTTGTGTGTGCCTGTATAGTAGATTTATATTCCCTATAGAAATTTTCATGAATTTCTTAGGAGCAACAATCTGTGAAATGCCTTTGTAGCCGTAGAGTATAACTTGCTGTATAGATATTTGCTTTATTAACTGTAGATCAGGGCTGTCAAACTCCTGGCCCATGGGCTGGATGCATCACGTGCTGGCCACACCCCCGCCTGGTTTAGCAAAGGGGAAAAAAGTCTCAATACGTCATGTGATGCCTCCGTGACAACCTGAGTTTGACACCCCTGCTGTAGATGATAGAGTTCTTTCATTATTATTTATTTAGTGTTGTGTTTTCCTCTATGTTTGGGACCCGGGTACTTACAGGACCACCTGTTGCCATCGTCAGCCTCCAGCCGACCAGTGCGCTCCCATAGGGTTGGCCTCCTCGGGGTTCCATCATCGGGAC
>JAEANM010009949.1:0-16074 GCA_017656035.1 Myanophis thanlyinensis
TGTTGTAGATGGAGTGCAACTCGGGGAATTTGGTGTGCATGATGCGTTCAGCTGAGTGTACTACCCTCTGTAGTGCTCGTCTGTTTTGCATGGTGCTATTCCCAAACCAGGTTGTGATGTTGCCCGTCAGGATGCTTTTTCAAGTGCTTTTCAAAAGGCAACTGGACTTCAATTTTTTTTTGCTTGAAGGTGTTTTGCTTCTCATTCAAGAAGCTTCTTCAGTTCTGGATGAATGGTGGAGAATGGAGGGATTTATATTCTTTGCAGTCATCTAGTTGTTGGCACTCTTTCTGACAGTTGTTGAAGCCACCCGGAAGTTTATGGGTGCTCTCAGAGTCACCTGAAGAATTCAAATGGGTATGGAACCTTCTTGGAACTGCTGAAAGGACTGTGTTGTAAAACAGGAGATAGATGGTGTCATATTCCTTCCCCTGTATGCAGTACAATGCAGTGAAACATGTACAGATCTGTACATTAGAGAAACAAAACTTCATAAAAGCATGGCATGACATAGAACAAACCCATCAGGACAAGAAAGACAAAGGTCACTATTTTGAAGACAGCAAAGTCTACATTCTAGACAGAGAGAACCACTGGTTTGAAAGAGGGAGTCAAAGAGGCCATCTATATTAAGATTGAACAGCCCTTTCAACAGAGGAGGAGGGATACAACACCACCTATCTCCTGTTTATAACATAGTCCTTTCAGCAGTTATAAATATAAATTCTTCCATCCTCCACCATTCAGTCAGAACTGAAGAAACTTCTTGGATGAGAAGTGAAACATCTTCAAGAAAAAATAAAGACCAGTGTATTTTGAAAAAGCACCTTTGGGAATAAGAAGGAAACAAAAAGACCAGAACACATCCTTTCCAGTCAAATACCTAGATAAGCAAGGATTAATACCAGACAAAGAATCACGTAAAAAACAATCCCCTAATCAAGGAACTATCAAGAACAAAGCCACACCCCCACCAACAGTGGCAGGACAAGCTACTATATATAAAGGAGCTAACTACCTGTTCACTCGCACTGATAATGTTACCTAGTTGGGTACTGTAATGAAAACAAAACAACCAAGCTCAGAAAACATTACAGACTCCACAAATGTGTACCTTCTAGTAGTACATGCAACTTTTAAAATTGTTATTTTGTCAGCTTAACATGAAGAAATAGAGATAAAATTAGACAGTAGACTAGTTGTCATAGTCTATTTAACAGTTAAAACAAAATCTTAAGAAAAGCATACCAAATATATTAAGGCCAAGAAAAAAATAATTAGAGTGCTGAACTGAAATATGTATTGTAAAACATGTAACTCTATAAAGGACATTGATTATTGTTCAAATATTTTAAAGTAAAGGCTTAATCTTATTTTTGAAAAATAAAGCTAAAAATTTTTCAAACATACAAAACAAATATTTTGAGAGAGCACCACCTTGTGGGCAAAGTTGATAATTTATATAGTATAAAACTGGCAGTATAGAACCCAAATAATTCCTACTGCAGTTATTTAAAATATAATTCTATGCATTACCAAAATATAAGGACTATACAGTGAATATACATCAGTTGGTCTTATTTGCACTTCTGATCCTGAAGGCATGCGTCATTAATGTAGAACAGTAAAAAAATAAAAAATATACAATATTGCAGAGAATTCTGTCAGAAATAAATTAGCATCTTAACAGCCAATCCTACAGATGTCTATTTAAAAGTAGTCCTGCTGAATTTGAATATGAGACTGCATCCTAATGTTAGTTGTCAAAAGTGATATTCTTGTTGATTGGGTATATTTGAGTAGCTAAACTTGTTTATTTATTTTCAGTAAACCATTCTGATTGCATTTCAGTTCTTTACACACTGGGAACCATATTAATTTCTACTTCAATGAGCTTTTTAGCAGGAAGCATGTTAGGCTAGTAAGGCAAGCTTGAGAGACATTTGAGATACATAGATGAAGTATATTTTTATAGCGTTCTCCAAAATTATTTAATCATTTTGGTAGCAATGAATCAGATCAAGAGAGACTTGTGATTTACTGCACAGAATTCTTTTTCTCTGTGAAAATTTTATTTTACTGGAAATTACAAACTCATGCCAAAAACTGATCCAACAAACTATACAAATTCAAGACCATATGTATTATTCTTATTTAGCTTTTCAGTGCTGAAGTTCAGTGCTGATGTTCCACAGCAAAGTAATATCAATCCAGTTCTGATAAATCTTTGAGAAGTCATCATTTGCCATTCTTATTCCACAATATTTTGAATGTATGACCTTTGACTTTATTGGTATTTATCTTTTTTATTTTTGTTTTTTAATTTAACCAACTTTACAGTGCTTCCTAACAGCCACAACATATATTGTATAGTATTCCTACAAAGGAAGAAAGATGGTTAAGGCACCAGATTAGAAACCAGGAGAATGTTCTGCCTTAGGCATAAAAGAGACTCTCCCATCCCCCCAATCAGTACCAGTCTGTGGCCTATGTCCGTGGACATACAACTGTGGGCGAGCGAGCAAAACCATCTCCATCCCCCTGGTCCATGGAAAAATTGGTCCTTGGTGCCAAAAAGATGGGGTACTTCTGTTTTAGACCAGTCATTTTCTCAGCCCAACCCACCGCACATGGTTGTTGTGAGGAAAATAGGAAGAGGATGAAGGAGGTATGTTTGCCATCTTCAGGTTTTTTTTTTCCAATCCTTTACTGTCAGTGCACAACATGTGTGCAGTGAAATTGTGTATTTATAATAAGCTGTCCAGATAGGGGAGATAAGATATAGGGGCAGCATAACAATTTAATAAATACAAATAAAATATAAAAATATGGGACACGCAGATAAGACAAAAACAGAATAGTTGCAAATGGAAAATATTCCCAACAGGCCTCCATAAACTCAGTTAAAGGAGAAAGATTTTTTTCTTATATGGCATAATCACTATTGACTCTCAATGACTACACAGATGGAATTTCTTCAGGATGATCTTTTATATCTTCCAGTGGTACAGTTATTGCTACAGAAACTGAGTCCATCCATGATTCCCAGTTTTATAGACTTCCCAAGAGTTAAGTCTTTGTACTGTGTTTCTAAAATGAGAGAAAGTAATGGCTTAAAAAAAAGATATTTTCTGTGAAACCTTCTTTCAGTGCTGCTTCTTGGACTGTTTTTATTTATCCGAGTTATTTGTCTTAAGATTTAACATTTGATCACTTCTGCTCTTACTAGGAATTACATCAAATACAAAAAAACACGCACATTAAAAACAGACGGCGGTGTGTGTGTGGGGCGGGGGGGGGACTGCCTGAAGGCTCGTTTAACTCATTTCAAGAGAATCAGAGAACAGGTAACTTTAAAAGCGCCTATCTGAATCTCCTTAGGGCGTTTGAAATACCTAAGCCTTCAACGCCACACTCTCGAAATGCAATAGGACAACGGCTTCCCGAAGCTCCGCCCCGCTCGCGCTACCTTAACGACAAGCGTTGACAGCCCGCCAATTTCTTTGCGCGCGAGGTCAGAATCGTCGCGGGAGCCTCTCTCGCCGTCTCTCGTGGCGTTCGCTTGTTCGTTCAGCTCGAAGGACCGTTAGAGCCGCCATGGCGGGCTGGGAGAAAAACGTGCGCGGAAAAAAACCATGCTAAGAGCTGGAGCCCTTATGGTCGCATTGCTAGTTCTGGCGCCGTTCACGGAGCGGTCCGAACGGGGTCATCTGCTTCTCCTCTGTGAAGTGTGGCCAGGTGAGGAGCATATAAAGCTACCTGGTTCAGCTGACTGGCTAGGAATTATGGCTCTGCCGCGAAGGCTTATTCTCTCGGAAGGCGCCAAGTTGAGGAAAGCACAGTCTCCGGCGAATGAGGGGGCTTAGTAGAATAGTTGAAAGTCGTCCTTTGTAACAAGAGCCTGAAGTTAAAAGTAATGGCTTTACTAAATAAATATCGGAGATGAGTAGTTTCGTTCCCGTTTAATAGTTCTTGCCATTCTCAATATGGGAAAATCAGCATAAAAGCAATCCGTTCAATGCTATGAATGACTTTAAATCTGAGAATGAAAACATTCTCAAGTTTGGACTTGGAATTTTAATTAGGTTTATACTACTGTTGATGCAATAGAAAGAAAACTGGTGGAAATCAGAGATATATCAACTGAAATAATGAAAAATCTATTGTATATCTGAAATAAGTGAAAATATGCATTGTAATGTGAATATTTGAACCTGTTTCCTTCCTACTTAACTGCTGGTATTACCATATAGAAAATTTGATACTCATTTTGATTACTCAACTTTTCATTAAGTACTTGAAAAGCCACTGGGCCTTGGTAAAAAGTACCCAAGAATCTACAATAACACTTTTGTTGAAAGTTAATGCTACTAAATACTGCATACTAAAAAAGATTGTACTGTATTCTTAGACAAGAAGAGTATTAGCAATGAATTCCTGTTACATCTGTTCAGAGATAAACCACATTATTTTAATGAGATTTAGTCTCAGTATATATAGGTTCACAACCTTTGTTTCAAAAAACAAATACTCTTCAGTATTTATGTGCAATTTGGAAATGCATATGCGTAAACACTGCTAACAGTGTAAAAGTATGTTAGAACAACAGACTTAGCTGTGTTGCTCTAAGGATTTAGTCTTTATTTATTTTCTTGGGAGAGGAGATTCCTTTCTTCCAACCTGTATTTGTTTTTAAAACAATAAAATTTACTGTCAAAAGGAATAGTCCTCGATCACAAGGAATAGTCCTCGTCAAAAAGAAGAGTCCTCGATCACAATAGAGCCTAAAATTTATGATGTTAAGTGAGACTTTTAACTGAGTTTTGCCTTTTTATGACATTTCTTGTCACAATTGTTAAATGAATTACTGCAGTTGTTGAGTTAGTAACCTGGTTGTTAATAAAGTCAATGGGGAAACCACATTCACTTATGACACAGGAACACTGCAACCATCATAAATATTAATCAATTGCAAAGCATCTGAGTTTTGATCACGTGATCATGGGAATGCTGCAATGGTCGTAAGTGTGAAAAACGGTCATAAGTCACTTTTTTCAGTGCCTTTGTAACTTTGAACAGTCACTAAATGAACTGTTGTAAGTCGAAGACTACCTGTACTTTAAGCACCATAGGGATCAGATGAGAAGGAAAGTTGTCTTTAAAAGTTTTACAAAACTACACCTGATGCTAATTTTATGGGAGATGGCCTTTCTCACAAACTCTGCAGCCTCAGTTGCGTGTACAGTATGAAGTTTTCAAAGCCTTGCAGAAGGCTGTAAGATCAGGGTCAATCTGATCTCTAGGGGGATGATATTCTAAAAGTGGGTGTCATAACAGAAAAGGCTCCCTTCCTGGGTCAAATGACACTTCTTAGTACATGATATTTGGAGTATCCCTGTACTGCTGAACTGAATGAAATGAGTAGAAAAAAACTGGGGAGCGATGGTCCCATAAGTAGCCTGGCCCCATCACATTGAATTTCATCCAGAAACATACTGATAGCCAGTGCAGCTCACATAGTAGAGGTGGCCTATACATGCAACTTTAAGACGACTTAAGACAATATACGAGACCATTTGGTCTAGTGGTTAAGGCACCAGACTAGAAAGCAAGAGGCTGTGTAAGTTCAAGTCCCACCTTAGCCATGAAAGGCAACTGGGTGACTTTGGGCCAGTCATTCTTTCTCAGCCCAACTCATCTTACAGAAGAGTTACGGGAAAATAGAAGGAAATTCTACATGTTCGCTGCCTTGAGTTACAGTATTTGTAGAAATAATAAAGGTGGGATATAAATAAACAAATAGTCCACCCCACTGTAGGTTATGGTGACTGAAATGCTCTTTGGGGTAGCCTCATAAAGAACACAGTGGTGCACTCTAGAGCATAAATGATTGAGTATGACTCCTTTGTCTAGGAATGATGCCAATGATGCACAATTCAAAAGCTGTGCAAAGGCTATCGTAGCTATGGCTGCCACCTTTTAGTTCAGGAGCCTAGTGCAGTGCTGCCCCATCCAGAATCAAAGACAAAAGTCCAAAAAACTAGAGCTGTTTGGCCTTGCTAGGGTAGAATTGAAACCTGATATGTATCATTTTGAGATTAGTTTCTAGCACTGAAACAAAATCTCCATGGCATCACTCAAAACAACCTGATATAAACAAGCGATATAAAGCTGGTATCGTCATACTGATGAAACTTTACCCCAAATCATAAAATAACCTCATCCAGAAGCTTTAGGGATACTTTGATGGGAAAAAGCACTGAATCCTGAGACATCCCACAGGATAAGGACTGCAGGTTGGATTTCTTCCTGCCCTATCAACACAACTGGAATTGACCTCAGAAAGGAAGCAAATCAATAATACAATGCATCTTCCGCTCTCAGAGCCAGACCAGAATGATACCAAAGATGATATTGAAACTTGGTACTATTAAAAGTGTAAATCAAAATCAAGGATGGATGCATCACTCCATACCATTCCCACAGACAATCCAAATTGCTTTTTATAGTTACATTTTAAACCTAAGCAAGTTAATCTAATGTAAAAATCTCTGAAAATTTTGTTGGTATGTAGTATATATGTCTTATAAGGGGCTTATCTTGTCTAAAATTATTACTATTATTAAAACAAGTCTTAGAATGTAATGATAATGTGATTTGAAATATTTAATTAAACTATGGTTATTTGCTTTGTTGCAGGGCATTTAAAAGAGTATCAACAATTAATAGCATCTGATAATGATTCATACAAAACATCAGTGAATAGAATCCTAGAACAGTCTACACTGAAAAAAGACAACAGAAATTACAAAAGCTTCAGAATGAATTTCAAAATTCATGGCAAAAGTGCCATTAAGAACCATCAATTAAAATATGCAGTTCAGTGTAAAATAAATCTAAATTTAGTTGTAGTCAAAAAAACCATACAAATTTCAAAACAGCAATTAGTAACGTTTAGTAACGTTTTGATGGAAAGAAATTATTTAAGGAGATTCAGTATGTTAATGAATACAAATCTTAAAGATTGCAAAGTAAAGATGAATTGGCATCTTAATGTGAGAAAGAAATTCAAAGGTAACAAATCACATGCATCGTATTTTGAAAATGGATGTAAATACATGGAAACAAGATCACCAATGAGTTATATCGCAAATCAAGCAAATATATTAAGAAGTGAAGAACTGTTGAAAAAAAGTCAGAAAAGCTTGGGAAGCATTATGTTAAAATTTACAAAACAACATAAAGGAGAAGATCATATTGAAAGAAACATTTTAAAAGAAAAATGTAAAAATAGTATTGATAGACTTTTAGCTTCCGTGAAAGAAAAATTTTGTACAAATGAGTACAATAAAAATTTGCACAGAATTGTTTCTGATGAACAAAAAATACTTAATACAGAAAGAAAAAAATATATAAGATTTAAAAGTTTACAACAGAAAAAAAATATTAAAGAAAAAATCAAGATGTGGAAATGGAAAAGAAGAAGTAAAAAATCAATTTATGCAAATCAGAAGCTTCAGTTCAGACATTTATTCACTTTTCTAAGAAACAGTCACATACAAAAGGTATACTTAACTCAAAAAAAGATGTTTAACATTCAAAGGAAAAAAATCCCTGTATTTCAAACAAAAATTTATAGAAACAAACATTTAATACAAAAATGGGGCAGTATTGTCAGAGCTAGAAAAGAAAGTAAATTTGAAGATGAAATGGGCATGTTGTTCAAAAATTGCTATATGCATTTTTCCATAATAAATCTTAAGTTTCTAACAATTACAATATGTATGAAGCAAGAATTGTTTAGCTCAAGGAAATATCAGACACAGCAATTAATCCAAGTGAAAAAAATGTTGCGATATCTGTTGCCATCTTCAGAAAGAGTTAAAAAGTATTTTAGTCTTAGTCAGAAAGGACTTGAAGTGTCATTTCTAAAAACACCAATGGTAAAACAGCTTATTAAAAAAGAGGGTTTTACAGGCTTAATCTCCCAATACTTCTACAGAGATATTTTTAATGGCCCATCATCGTCTGTTGAAAGAACCAAGCGATCAGCAAAAAATAAATCTGAATCAATATCAGTAGGTAGGTTTATTTGTGTGTTCATATTTTTAAGATATAATAGATTTAATACACAGCTAAAAGTATAAATTGAATAACCTCCAGTTTAAAAGTGTTGTTGATCAATAAACATCTTCAGCCCAGCTTTATAAGTCTAAAAAGGAAAAACTGAGTTCATACCCTATATATAGTAAATATTCCATGACAACCAACAAAAGGATTTCAAATCTAGTGAATTTATTGATTCTGACCTGATGAAGCAAATTATTAACATAAAAATTATGCATCACTTAAATTCATATATACTGAATTATTAGCATAAATTGTAGGTGATATTTCTGTGTCATTTTAGGGCTGGCTAATTCTATCAATTTTTCTCAGACTTTTGTACCAATTCTAAAGATCTTCCAGACCTGAAACATTTTGGCTAATGGGAGCTATAGGAAAGATAATTGGAAAATCTGTTTTACAAAATCTGTTTCATTCATAGAAAGGATATTAAGACTCGAGCAGATCTATTAAGATAATTATTAATTGCTATATTATGTTACTCCTTCTTGTCCTATTACATTTAGAAGAAACTGATGTGGTCCATAGTGCCATCAGAAATTTAGCTTATTTTTTATTGGAAATGTTTAGATTTTCCTTGTCACTTCTTAAAGGAGTATAGTGTAGAGTGTCAGAATAAAGTTAACAGTCTGAACAATGATGGGCTCAGATATTCCATCCTATTAAAGTACAAGACATTTTACCCTGCACATATTGTCTGGTCAAGTCATGGCTATTTTACCTTCAGGAATAAAAGCTCTATTCTCCCTGATCCTATCTAGAAACTTCAACAGAAATAACTATGTAGAAGGTAATTAGAATATGAGCTGTTTTGGAAGATGTTAGAGGGCAAAACGAGTGCTTTAAATCAGGGGTGCCAAACTTGATTTCATTGAGGGCTGCATCAGGGTTGTGTTTGACCTTGGAGGGGTAGGTTGTATGTGGCCAGGGTAGGCGTGGCCAGCTCAACGTCACTCGTGTTGGAGGCGCCTGGTGGCTTGAGCACTCTGCCAGGGAAAATGGGCTCCCAAGCTCCATTTTTGCTGTGATGGCCTCCTGTAACCCTCTGCCAATAAAAATGAATCTTGGGAGGGCCATGGGCTGGACGTTTGCTGTTTCCAGGATGACCCTGTGGGCCAGATCTTAGCACCTCACAGGCCGGATTTGGCCCCCAGGCTGTGAGTTTGACACTCCTGCTTTATATGTTTTGAGGTTTATGATAAGGTTCGCCTCTTAGTCTCCCTCCCAAAAGGGTCCTGGCCAGTTTTTGAATATGACTCAATATATCATGCTGTAACTCTTGCACTTTATTATATGAAATAAAGACCTCCAGCAAATTTGATGCTAAACAATGTGCCTTCTGTTCTGGCATAAAGTTCTATTAATACACATTTCCATCCTTGCATCCATATGTATGAATGGAGATTATAATTGTTTAATTGTGGTAAAAATCAAAATAAACAATGGATTTTATAAAATGCAGAAATACTGAAATACTCAAAGCTATATAATTAATTCAAAATGGGATACCTGCATAAATAACATGAGATTGATTGAAAGTCACAACAGAGATGCTGAATTATTTTATTATTCTAACCATCCCCTTTCCAAACAGATTTATCTTGTGTTGCTTCTTATTTTGGAGTTCAGCTGGAAAAAAACAACTAGGAATAATGGAAAATGGTGAAGAGTTCACCATTCTCTTAGCACCATTCCTTTACTGAAAATTTCCCTTCTTCACAGCCGTGCAGCAGACAGGATTACATTTAATAGTGGGTTTACTCTGAATAAACATGATTTTAAGGCAATTACAATGGAAGAAGTCTTGAAAAATTATAAATATAAACTGATACACATAATATTTTAACATTAACTTTTTCATTTATTTAGGTGCTTTGCAACATTTAAGCAATGCTCTTATTGCAGGTGCTACAATTTTTGGAATAGCTCTGTTTATTATTATGTTAGCAGGATTCTACCTATATCTTAAAAGAAGGTAAGTTAATGGTTTTACAATTTCTTTCAAACATTTCAAACTGACTACAGGTAGTCTTGACTTACAACCACAATTGAGCCCAAATTTGTTGCTAAGTGAGATAGTTATTAAGTGAATTTTTGCCCCATTTTATGATCTTGCCACAGTTAAGTGAATCACTGCAGTTAATAACAATTGTTAAGTGAATCCAGCTTCTTCATTGACTTTGTTGTCAAAAGATTGCAAAAGGTGATCTCATGACCCTGGGACACTGCAAATGTCATAAATATAAACCAACTGTCAAGCATCTGAATTTTGATCACATGATCATGGGAATGCTGCAACAATTTTAAGTATGAGAATAGTCGTAAGTCACTTTTTTCAATGATGTAACTTTGAATGGTCACGAAATGAAATGTAAATTGAAGACTACCTGTACAGCTATAATATAGTATTGCTTAATACCAGATTAATATACAACACCAAGCCTTATTTAGTAGCATGTATTGAAATTATTTGGACAAAAGAATACTTTTAGGATGAAACGTAATGAAAATTAGATAAAATTTGGTCTGTTAGAGGCGGGATCCCCAATCCACAGTTCATGGCTCATTACTGGACCTTGAACCGTTTGGAACTGCCGCTTGCACAAACCATCCTTCCCCCCTTCCCCTCCATCTGCAAAGCCAGAAAGGTTGGGGAACACTGTTAGAGAGTATTGATTCTTCAGATCAAAGAGCCTCGGTGGTGCAATGGTTAGAGTGCAGTACTATAGGCTACTTCTGCTGACTGTTGGCTGTCTGCAGTTTGGCAGTTCAGATCCCACCAGGCTCAGTCTTCCATCCTTCCGAGGTGGGTAAAATGAGGACCCAAATTGTTGGGGGCAATATGCTGACACTAAACTGCTAAAGAGGACTGTAAAGCACTATAAAGTGGTATATAAGTATGTGCTATTGCTACTTTATTTGAAAAAAAAAATTGCTTTGAAATCTTAAAATGAAATAAGATTACATTTTAGTTATGAATTCCATGCACAGTTTAACTCAAGTACTATTTTCTTTTAACTAAATACATAATTTTAATCATTTATCTTAGAAAGTATTAATATATTTATTATGGTCTATCAGATCATTTTTCCAGCCAATTCTAGTTAATATTTATTTAAATCTGTTTGAATATTGCCCTGTTATTATTTATTTAAAAATAATAAATTATAGTAATAAATTATAAATAATAACATACACATTTTATTTTAAAAAATGATAATATGTCATGCAGTATTCTCAACTGTTTATGTCATATAATGGTAATTTTGAAAATAGTGTGTCTTCAGCCCAACTTCATCATTGAAACAAACCTGTTTTGTTTTTTAAGGTAAAAAGCTTGGTTTTCTGATGGTAATTTTTATTACTTGACAGACCAGAAGTTGCTGGGGTTCACCAGATCAATGCTGTACATTGCAGAATATGTGTGTGTGTTCGGGAGGGGCATGCATGTACCCAATTTTACAACCGTATTTGTAGTAGTCATAAAGTGATCGTGATTGTTAAGTAAATTTCATGGTCATTAAGTTAATCAATTGTTTGCATGGCCCAGTCTTGCCAAAAACCAGAAGTAAAGGTCAGTTTTTGGCAAAGACATTGTAAATATCCCTGGGAAGTCTGTCATAAGTGGTTGCTAAATGATTGGTGTAAGTTCAGGATTACCTGTGCTTCATATTTATGCTGGAAGTGGGGTTATTTTGCTATGTTTGGTAGATGCGAAAATAACTAGAAAGTTTTAGACTTTCTAGTCTAGACTTTAGACTAGGACCAAATTTTAATTTAATAATATTTTAATATGTTAATTCAGAAGATTTTTAACAGTGATATAACATTGAAACCAGAGACTTTTCTTTTGGGAATGATCAATAATCAACTTGAAAAAAAATCATGGAGCTTTGTTTTTATACATGATAACTGCAATGCAGAGGTGAAAAATTTGACATTACCTACAATGGAAGAATGGATGGTAAAGATGATGGAACTTACTGAGATGGCAAAATAGACAACTTTGATTAGAGAAAAGACATCCAAGTTTAATACTGATACAAATTCCATACATTTTTTGTCTACAAGGATCTACTTTATATTTTCATTTTCCTCTCTTTTGCTTTAGTCTAAGTATTAGTTCTTGTGAATTTTTAATCTTTATTTTTAAATAAAATGAGAAAAAAGAAAACAGTTTAAAGTCCAGCAAACCATAATTCTAGAATTGTTTCTTAATTATACGATTATTACATGGCATTCATTTTTATTACTATTTTTATAATTTTAAGAAATATACATGTCATTTTATATTCATTTCAAAATAAGTACTGTATCCTCTGAGTTGTATAAGTTTATATACAAAAATACTTTCATCCTAGTACGATCAGCAAACCAAAGAAATCATTAGCGTTTTTATATAGTTTTTATTACAAAATTTAGTACAAAAATATTTAGTTTTTGTATGTAACCATACATTTTTATATATTTCAGACAAGTTTTAAAATTTTTCAATACTGTTATAAAAGATGGAAAATCCTCTCACAAATCTAAATCTACTGATGCCCAAGATTATGCCCCTATCTCTGTTTCACAGAATTTTCATTTTGTACAACCAAAGGTAAGATACATTACTTTTACAGTTATAAAAAATGAATTTTTTTTTTTGTAAAAATTGTATTAAATTTTCAACAACAACTACACAAACAAACATCAAACAATATATCTTTTTTTGAGAGCAGCAAGATCCCGAATTATCACTTCTCCATAAGCTTAATCACATATTCATCTATTGTGTTCTATTCCATATCTCATTACTATAACAATATTATCTCAACATTTTATCAAAAAATGAATTCTTAATATATGTGGTTTCTCTCTTAAGATTCACAGTGTTCTGACGCTAATTAAAACCCTAAACATGTTTCTATAAATTCACTATGGGAGTTCTTCATTTTGTGATATAAATGAATACTGAATGCTATCTACTGTATGCTGAAAATTGACAACATGCAATATATAATTTTTGAAATCTTAATGCATCCCAATAGAACAGATTGGAATTGGATAGAATATTGTACCAGACACATAGGATACAGTACAATGCAATTATATTCTAGAGATTTGAAATAAAGCCAGATGTTGGTAATAATTCATATCCAGCCTATAAGGATATATAGAGCCAAAACACATCTACATTGATGATAATAATGGAACTATACAGATTTTTTTCAATTTATGTTCAATAATTTTTTAAATAAAATTATAGTTCCTTTTAATACAATTATAATAAAAAAAGACATTAAACTTGATTAGCTACTAAAGTTGATTTTATATATATTACATTTAAAAACACTTCTCCCTCCAAAGTGATATAAATATTTTAAGTCCAGTAGTAATTGATCCATCAAAATTAGTTTTAAAAATCTGATATTTTTTTAGTTTCTTCAGTGCATGGTCAATAAAATTTGAATGTTACTAACATAGCACTAAAGGCTTTCAGATATCATGCAAATCTGTTGTGAAAGCAATTTTATACTGTGATGATAGGCTATATGATTTATTCTCTATATTCTAAATGCAGCATAGTCCATTTAGTATCAAATATACTTTTGATTTATGAAATACAGGTAGTCCTTGACTTACCATCGTTTGTTTAATAACCATTTGAAGTTACAATAGCACTGAAAAAAATGATTTATAACAGTTTTTCACACTTATGAATATTGCACCATCCCCATGGTCACATGATCAGAGTTCAGATGCTTGACAACTGGCATGTACTGTATTTATAATAGTTGCAGTGTCCTGAAATCAGCTGATCAACTTTTGCAACCTTCTGATAAGCAAAAGTTAATAGGGAAGTCAAATTCATTTAACAACCGTGTTACTAACATAACTGCAGTGATTCACTTAACAAGTGTTATAAGAACGGTTATAAAATGGGACAAAACTCACTTAACTGTCTTGCTTAGCAATGGAAATTTGGGGTTCAATTGTGGTTGTAAGTTGAGTATATCAATTAAATATTTTATGTCTTTTAAGCATTATAATAGATTTGTTAATCTTCAACATATTTTAATATTTAATATTTTAATACAGGATAAGGTATACTTAATAACTGAAGTATTAGAAAAGTTCTTAATACATTTTGTTTAACATAAGATTGATGCTTTGATTATCTTTTTTATATTTGATAGGACTCAAGAAAGAGACACACAGAAATGGCAGCAGGTATCAACAATTTCTAAGAATGTAATCTACAAAGAATATATATTACTATGAGACATTTGCAAAGTAAAGTAAATATATTAAATGCAATTACAGAAGTTTAGATAAAGGAAATATATATTTTCAATACATAGTAATTAAATATTAACATCAATGGCAGAATATAATTAAATAACTTTTTTACTACCAGTTCTGTGGGCATGGCTTGGTGGGCATGTGACTGGGTGGGTGTGGCCAACTCAATGTCACTCATGTCGAGGGGCCCTTCGCCTCGTCTCTTGTGGCCATGGGGATGCTGCAACAATCATAAGTGTGAAAAACAGTCATAAGTCACTTTTTTCAGTGCCATTGTAACTTTGAATGGTCACTAAATGAACTGTTGTAAGTCAAGGATTAAAATACAAAATTTTGTACAAAAATATAAAAAGTTTCTTTGCTTGCAAAAAGCTGCTCTAAATACCAATCATTAGATTAGAAATACCTGCAAGCCAGAGTTACAAATCAGGCAGAGTGCCAGAGCACCTTGAGGAATTAAAACACTGTATTTATTGGTGTATAACGCGCACTTTTTTTCTTGAAAAGAATGTGGAAATCGCATGTGCGTGTTATACACAGATAAATACGGTAGTTTTTTTCCTGAAACTTCTCTCTTAAAATTAAGGTGTGTGTTATACGCCAGTGCACGTTATACACCGATAAATACGGGGAGTTAAAATGCAATGACAATTATCAAAAGCCAACTCTTGGTCATAAAGTGAAACCCTTCAGCAGAGAGGTCATTTAAGCTCTTCAGAAAGAGCACACCCAGGAGAAGCAATTGTTAGATCCATTTGCACCACTTAAAGATACTAGCTGGTCTCACTCACCTCATAAGATATCCTAAGGAAAACCATCCAGGTTTAAAGAAAGATCACATGCTTCCCAGAAAGGCAGTAAAAAAAATAAGTGCCAAGCTTGCATCCTGTCTCTTGAAAGTACACCTCAAAAGGACAGTGCCAAGAACCACTAAAGCATTGAAGAAAGACCCCCCTCCCCAGATAGAAAAAGAAACCATGAGGCAGGAAAAAATTCAAACACAACACAATTCTTTTAAAATTAAAACACAAGTTCATTGCAAGAGCTCACACCCCAGGCAAGCTCAAGTGTAAACACTTGTGATAAGCCTAACTACAAAGAAAGCAATTAACGTTAGAATGAAACAAAGCACAGTAGCTGTTGCTTGTTAAACCAATTACCAGAAAAAATAGACACAGCAACTAGCCAGATTTCTGAAGCCCCTCTTTTCAGGAACAGAGGTTAACCTTTTTCCTTCCAAACAAAGCTGTATAGGGAAAATTATCCCATCAATAAACAAAGGATTAAATATCATCAAGCACAGACTTAAACTTCACCAAAGTTACAATGTAAAAAGGGGAGAGGCAGTTTTTGTAACCAGGGCAATAAAGATTAGGCTAGAAACAACTGCCTTCTTTAACCCTGTAAAGTTAATCTTCAAAGGATTAACCCTCTAAAGTGGAAAAAAACAAAAGGAGATTTTTTCTAATAACCTGTTCTCTGAACTGCTTAGAAAATTTACTATCTGGATTTTACCTCTGACACATACATACATACATACATACATACATATAGAGACAGAGACAGACACAGAGAGGGAGGAGAGTAATTCAAATTCAAATTTTATTTGTCACATGCACAATCATACATGGTACAATATGCAGTGAAATGCTTACGCAGCCA
>JAEANM010009950.1:0-16074 GCA_017656035.1 Myanophis thanlyinensis
TTTTGCATGGTGCTATTCCCAAACCAGGTTGTGATGTTGCCCGTCAGAATGCTCTCTACAGTGCAGGAATAGAAGTTCCTAAGCACCTTTGGTGAAAGTCAATACTGAAATCTTTGAATATAAAGAGAATCATTCTTGCCCCATAAGCTTCTTAAAATGGAATGATCGGTTCAGCTGGGTCTAACTATCAACCATCTTTGTATTCAGAAGGTTTCAAATACAGTCCATCAAAACCCCACTGAGTTCCTTGCAAGCTTCCATGCACCGTCAAATAGGTTGTAATATATTTGCCTCTGGGCAAGACTGCTACGTAAACACACTCTCAAGCAGAACTGCTGTATTTTGGACAAACATTTTCCATAAACCAAAATGCAAAGCAGCTACAGTAGATTGTCTGTGAAGCTGTATTGATTCAAAGTTATACCCATCATACTTGACCAGACGCTAGATTCAACATGCCTGTTGTGGGTTTTTTTTTTCTTATCAACTAGAAACTTGTCAAAATGCAACATTTGATAGATCTCTTCTCCTCCATGAAACATTAATTTAATGTCTCACCCATACACACACACACACACACACACTTCTTTTTTTGGCAGTTCCCGTTAGGAGTCGCCACAGCAAATCAACTGCCTCAACCCAACTCTATCCTCGGCATCCTTCACTCTCACCCTAATTAACTTCATATCCTCCTTTATCACATCCATATATTTCCTCCTTGGCCTTCCTTTTGACCTCTTGCCTGGCAGCTCCATTTCCAACATCCTTCTACTAATATAACCACTATCCTTCCTCTGCATATGTCCAAACCATCTCAATCTGGCCTTTCTGACCTTGTCCCAAAAATAGCTGACCTGAGCTGTCCCTCTGATGTGCTCATTCCTAATCCTGTCCATTCTGGTCACTCCTAAAAAGAACCTCAACATCCTCATCTCTGCTACCTCCATCTCTGCCTCTTGTCTTTTCCTCAGTGCTACAGTCTCTATCCCGTACAGTTCCTTTGATTCTTGCTGACTCTTCTGTCACACAAGAAGAGATTGGATAATCACTTATCTAAAGTGGTGTAGGGCTTCCTGCCTAAGCAGGGAGTTGGACTAGAAGACCTCCAAGGTCCCTTCCAACTCTGTTATGTATAAGGCTGTAAAAGCTAAGCCATTCACCTGCTGCTTATTTGAAATGGTGAATAACCATAGAATCACTGCAAATATTACATTACAGGAACCAAACCACAGGACCTGTTTCTGATGTTCTAGTTGGCATCTATATTATAACATAACCAATTTATTGCTGTTTATAGCTGGGAAAATATATTTTGCAACAGATCCAATTTAGGACTGCCTCTGGATATTAGGGGATAGCAGGACATTGTAGTATGCTGTCTAGCACTGAGACAAATTGTACCTTCCTCCATTGCTTTGCCAAATGTACAGGTAGCAAGTAGGTTAAGTTTGTACAATTCTGAATGGGCAGGAATGCTCTTTTAGTTGTAAAGACTCTGATGAAGCTACCATTTTCTGCCACAGGAAACATGGGAGAAATTTTTCTTCATGTAGATCATCATGTAGCATAATTGCTAGGAGACTTCGGAGAGAAATGGTACTTTGGAGAGATACATTCAGAATTCCCAAAATTCAAGCTAGAAATTTTCAATTCAAATTTAGATCTTCCCTCAAGATTCTTCAAACCTGTGAGGATCAAATTGCTAGCCAAAAAGTATACAATGACTAAGGTAATCAGCCAAACAAATTCAGTTGACTGTTCAAGTTAGTCAGCTACCTGGTAAATCAATACATTTTAATGGATGCAAAAAAAAATTGAGTTAAAAGACAAACTAATGAACTATGGACAGAACAACCATACTTCAAGCTGGCAATGAAGATATTGCTGTGGTGGTTATCATCTGCCTTTTAGGATCGATCATCAACAGTAAAAGAATAGAAAAGACAGGCTTCCAGATCTCATCAGGTGGCAATATTTAAAGGAAGGAATGTGTGTCTGATTTGGTGGGATGGGTAGATGTGCTTAGGGAAAAGAGGTCCTGCAGACATCCAGACCATGTACCATATAAGCTTTAAAGATGATAACCAGCATCTTGAATTGCACTTGGAAAGAAACTCAAAACCTCAAAACTTCCTCTAACACAAAAGTGTTAGAAGAGCAAAACCTAGGGGCTCCGTTATTGTGTGTGCTGCTGCATTCTGGACCAGTTGAAGTTTCCGGGTAGTCTTCAAGGAAAGCTCCATGTTGAGCACATTGCAAGTTGGACTTTAAAGAAATAGGATAGAAAGAGTATTCATGCCTTTGAAGTTTGGTATTGGAGAACATTCCTGTGGACAGTCAAGAAAACAAACTGATGTATTATCAATCAATCAAACAAACAAATTCAGAATTCTGACGGAGGTACAAATGGCCAGGCTCAAATGATCCTACTCTGAACATTTATATTGTTTTGAGTTTTCTTCAGCTCAAAAGGGTTCTGGTCACAATCTGTGGAATTTCTCAGTCACTCAGGTCATAGTTGTCTCAAAGGTGCTTTTTCAAAAGGAAACTGGATTGTTTTTTTCTTTGAGGGAGATGTTTAGCTTCCATCCAAAAGCTTCATTGGTTCTGGCAGGAAAGTGAGTGTGAGGGAAGGACTAATCCTTCCATCACCCCCCACCCCCACCATCTTTCCAGAACTGATTAAGCTTCTTGGATGAGAAGTGAAACATCTTCCTCAAAATAAAAACAGTCAGAAAGAAGTTTCTCCTGCCCAAATGAGAGTCTTCTTCATCTATCACTGACGATTCTACCTTTCTTTGCCCAATGAAAGGGCCACACCAGAGAACTTTGGGAGGTGTCGTTTGTCATTTCCTTTCTGTCCAAAAACTCTCTCTACCATGTTCCAAAGTTTTCAGGAATGGCCTTCTCATTAGGCAAAGAAAGGCAGAATCACCAGTGATAGATGAAGAGGACTCTCAAGGCGGCAGCAGAAACTTCTTTGCCAGTGGAGAACAAAACTGTATTGAGATCAACGGTGGGGAACTATGGCCCTTTTATGACTCATGGGCCTCAACTCATAGAATTCATGAGCAGCATGGCTGAGTATGGCTTGCTCATGAATTCTAGGAGTTGAAGTCCATAGGTTGTTAAGGGGCCATAGTTTCCCTCTCCCAATTTAGAATATCTGCCCTCAAGTAAGATGAAGTAGGATCCAATTCCTGCTAAAGTCATCTTTATTGAACTCAATGAGGACCTGCCATCTTACAGTATCTTTTCTCTCTACAGTAATATAATGTGACCAAACTTACCATCTTTCCTAAATTTCCCCAATCCACAAAAACAGTTTTTGGAGGGGAGGGGGTAGCTAGGAAACTTCAGAGATAAGAGAAAAACAAGGAAACTATTCCATGAGGATGAACTCTGTCCTGTCACAGAAATAGAGCACTGATGTGCATTTCTGTGTGGCTTTGCCATATTTTGCATGCAACAAAATACAAATAAAATACATATTTGACTCTGGTTTCCTATTCTAAGCAAAGGAACAAGTTAGCCCTTTAATATGTTATTCCTCATGCGAGAATTTTGACTGTGCCAGGGCATTGTACACAAAGGCTGTACTCAGAGGGCCTTAAATGTGTTCATTGTTTGGTGTGCAAAAGCGGTTGGCAACCCATTGTGAACCTATGAATAGCTGAAAATCTTGGAAAATAATCTTAGAAACTGCCATGTCCTTAGTAAAGCAAGACATTCAAACCACAAATTTAACGTCTTCTGCAGATGGCTCCCATTTGTTTACTTACCACATTTGTTGACCACTTAAGCTCTAAATAGTTTGCAATAAAGTTACAGGAAAATGATCCTAAAAGCAACTATGCCCTTAGTAAAACAAGAGGAAGACAAACCACAGCTATGTTCTACTGAACAAACTACAAAGGAAGAAAGCTAAACCTAAGGCTCCCCAAAAAATGTTTAAACCCTCACACACAAAATGAAAGAAAAGAAAGGAGAATCTTTCTTTAGAAATGTTTGTGGATGCGTCAGTCCCATCATAATTGCAATCGGTTCTAGGAGGGTCTTTCCTTATCATCACCCAGATGTTATGGAACCTAAGAACTCCTGCTGCTTAATTTATTGGCCCTGCTGATTATTTAATAGCAAAAAGCAAATTCTGAGATATGCCAGATTGTAACTTCAGCCAGGTTCTATATGGAATGGAGAGAGAATGAAGAAACGTTCATAAAGAGTCACAAGCCAACTCCTCCAGTTAAAGGTGTTTGGGGTATAAAGTGATAAGATCAGGTTTTTCTACTTTCCAAAAATAACAGTCCAAACTCAGATTCATCTCCCCCCCCCCCCCCAGGATTAGCTCCTATGGGCTGGCAATGGGCAAGATGGATGGTATACTCATAGTTGTGTTTCTGCACCTAAACCTGAACCTAAACACCAGCAAGACTAAGGAGATGGTGCAGGACTTCCAGAAACGGAGAGAGGAACCTGCCCCATTCTATATCAAGGGAGGCTGCATGGAGAGGGTTTCCTCCTTCAAATTCCTGGGAGTGCACCTCAGCCAGGACCTCACCTGGAAAAGTAACACATCCCAGATGATCAGGAAGGCCCAACAAAGACTCCATTTCCTAAGGGTCTTATGGAAAAACCAGGTAGCACAATGACTGATGGCTTCCTTCTACTAGTCAACAATAGAAAGTGTCCTCACATACTGCGTCATGGTATGGTATGCTGGCTTAACAACCGCAGACAAGAAGGCACTACAGATGAGCACAGCACAAAAAATCATGGGCTGCCTCATAACCCCACTGGAGGAAATAGCCAGATCCCACTGTCTCAACAGAGTGAGTAAAATCCTCAGGGATGACTCTCACCCGGGACAGAACTTCTTCATACTTCTACCATTGGGCAAGAAATACAGAAGCATAGCCAGATGGACAAACAGGCTGAAAAAACAGCTTCTATCCATGGGCAATCAGACTTCTAAAGGCCACCACGAAATACACTTAATACAACAGACTCACAGTGCCAGTGCAATGTGCAATATGTACATATAGGTGGAATAATGTGTGTGTGTGTGTGTGTGTAAATGTGTGTCAAGCCCCAGTATTTCCTAAATTTTAGGGATTTGTTTATAAGTCTTGAGATGTATTCTGTGCTTCTGTGCTTTGTGTGGTTGTACTGATGGAGGCTCGTTCAGTTTCGCTGCACACATGTTGTGCATTGACAATAAAAGTTTGAATTGAATTCTGCAATAGGCTGTACATATTTCAGTCACCCCATTTTGCTTGGCAACTCTGGCACTAGTTGTAGAAAATCCATTGGTTCCATGTATAAGTCCTACAAGTAGCCACTTGAAAATTTAATTGCATGGTTGGCACAGTAGGCAGAATTGGCTGGAATTTTCTTTTTCCATTTTAGGAAGAAAAATATAAGGGTTTTTTTCTGTTTTTTTTTTAAACACGATGGGTTAAACATTATTTTAAACAATCATTCTTGTGTATTTCCCAGTTCAAATTGATGAGAAACAATACGTTTTTTGAAGCAATTACGTCAGTGTAATCCATGGTGTCATCAGCGTGGGCGTTAGAAATAGTAAGAGACCTCTCTGGAATGATATTAAAAAGGATTTATTAAGAAGGGATAAACTGCATTTATCACTATTGGGTAGAATTTTTGTAATGAAGATGAATGTTTTACCAAAGATGTCTTTTTTGTTTCAGATGTTATCAATACTTTCAACTTATACTCCATTTAAACAATGGCAGATGGATATTTCTAAATTTATATGGCAAGGAGGAAAAACAAGAACCAGTTGTAAATTACTGCAAAATGTTAAGGAAAGAGAAGGTTTGGGTTTACCAGATTTGAAATTATTTCGATGCCTGTTGTTTGGTCTGGCTAAATGATGGGTCTTATTCTGGAGAAGAATAAGAGGCTACTTGATTTAAAAGATCATGAATTAAGATGGCACGATTATTTATGGTATAACAAGGTTAAAGAAAATGTTGATTTCAACAACCACTTTGTTAGACGTGCCATTCTAAGAGTTTGTAATAAATATACAATGTTGTCTATGAAGATGCCTCTTTAGGTGTCTCACCAGGAAACTTTTTTTTAGAAAAGAAATGGCAGCGAACCCAGACTGGTGGACTTATGATAAAATAATATCTTTTAATTTTGGTGAACCTATCAGAAGGACATGTCTGCCATTGGTTTATATACTTAAAATTGAAATAAATTTAAATTAGAGAAAAAGAGTTTGATTTTGTTAAAAATGAATTGGAAATCCTACTGTGTGGTAATGATGAACATATTGCCAAGATCTATAAAACATTATTGAATTTAAATTTTGAAAGTGAATATGTAAAACATTGTATGATTCAGTGGGCAATGAACTTCGGATATAACATAAAGTTTGAACAATGAGAGAATATGTGGACAAAAATTTTAAAATTTACACTAAATTACAGTTTAAAAGAAAAAATATATAAGTATTGTTGGTATTTAACATCAGATATGTTATCAAGAATGCATAAAGATATTTCATAATGTAAATATAAAGAAGGGACTTCTTTAGATAGAAGGGACTTCTATCATTTATGGTGAACATGTGGTAAAGCAAAAAATTATTGGAGTAATATTCATATTCTAATACAGAAAATTCTTAAAGTGAATATAAAGATAAAACAAGAAACTTTTCTTTTGGGTTTAATGGAAAAAGACTTGGGGGTGGAATGGAACTTTGATGTTATATATGCTGATGGCAGCAAGATTACTTTATGTGCAAAAATGGAAGATGCTTCGATCTCCACAATGGATGAATGGCTGCAGAAGTTGATGGAGTTAGCAGAGATGGCTAAATTGACTGCTTTGATAAAAGAAAAAAAAAATACCAGTATTTTTGTTTCTACTTGGAAACCGCATCTGGGCTTTGTGCTTAAGGTGGGAACAAAATGAAGCTTTGATTTTGGGTTTTACTGATTAGATCTGCTGTTATAGAAGTGGCTAGTTTATACTATTATGTAGTATAGGGTGAGCCATGAGCATATGGTAGAGTTTCTTGCTCCCAATGGTTTTACAGTATATATGGTTGGATGTCACTTTTTAATTATTGATATATTTTCAAATGTTTTAACTGCCCAGAGTCCAAGAAAGGAAGGGAGAGGGAGAGAGGGAGGAAGGGAAAGAAAGAAAGAAAGAAAGAGAAAATTTCAAGGTCCATAGAATACACGGGCCATAGATTTTTCACACCTACTGGTAGTCCTTCACTTTAGCAGTTCATTTAGAGACAGTCTGAAGTTACAATGGCACTGAAAAAAACTTGACTTATGATCATTTTCCACACTTACAACCATTGTAGCATCCCCATTGTCACGTGATCAAAAGCCAGACACTTAACAACTGACTCATATTTATGACGATCGCAGGGTCCTGGGGTCATGTGATCACCTTTTTGCGACCTTCTGACAAGCAAAGTCAGTGGGAAAGCCAGATTCACTTAGCAATATAGTGTTATTAAGTGATTCACTTAACAACTGTGGCAAGAAGGTTGTAAAGTGGGACAACACTCACTTAACAAATGTTTCGCTTAGCAGCAACAAAAATTTTGGGCTCAATTGTGGTTGTAAGTTGACAACTATGTGTTTTTTGGTTTTGGTTTTTATAATGCCTTCAAGTCAGGGTTTTGTTTTTTTTTAATTATTCCTGGTGAATGTCTGGATAAGTCTCTGCAGTTTTCCAGGCAAGATTTTGGAAGTAGATTGCCCCTGTCTTGATTCCTAAGGCTGAGAATCACTAGCTTTGTGCCTAAGGCAGGACTAGAACCCATGGCCACCCAGTTTCTGGTTTACATCAAATGTTATAATTATCAGCTAATTGCAAGTTATTTCAATATGTATATATCCCAAAATTTTGGTGGCATATTTGCGTCTTCTCACCATGCATAATCCTTTAACATATTACCATCTATGAACTGGACAACATTTCCCCATGACCTGTAATTCCAATTAGCACATTTGGTGTTCAGAGATTAAGGCCAACTGTCTACTACCAAATTCTATAAAAGGACAACAGCAAAGAAACAGAGAAAACTTTTATCGCCATCTAGTGGTTATTTGGATTTTTGTAGTTGAGATTTCATAGCTCAAAGAAGTCTAATCACTGAAACCCAAGTGTGGTAATTTAACAGCGCAAAAGTGCATCCTATTTTTGAATGTTGTGCAGATGTTATTGTGTTGTGGACCACAAGGACAGATAATTGTTTGATTGATTCACCAAAGCGGTTTCTTTGTTCTGCTTTTGTCACAAAACAGCAGGGCCATCTCAAATTACGTTATGGTTTGGAGGTTGTACCAATTTGTATCACACATGTTGAAGATCTTAGCCATCTTGTCATTTTCCAAAAATCTGATAGCAGCGGAAAATAACATGCTGATTACTGGTTCACAAGAAAATTGGCTTGGCAAAGTTGTAACTGTTAGAATAACATATAGTTGAGGTTTAAAATGGGACAAATCACCATTTGAGCTTGATTGTTCTTACCACAAATGACTAGTCCTTTAATTTTCTCTTTTCTTCCTCCTTCAATTCTGCATAACTGATGAGCGACATGAAAGGTCAACAATTTAACATTTTGTATTCAGTTAGACAATGGAGACAAAACTTTCAAAAAGCTTTTTATATAACCAAAATTTTGATTTTTATGATATAAGGCAAAACTGAATTTGAATACTTTCTCCCTGCAAACAGTGCCACTGTGATGGAATAGGAACCACAGTATTGATGGAAGACACTGTGATACATTTCTACTAGATCCATTCTGGGTTGGTCACTGGGACAAGAGGTTTAGTCTTCTGAGGTTTTGGACTTGTGCTGGAGCTCATATTTAGAGAACTTCCCTCTAGCACAGGGGTGGGGAATCTTGGCTCCTTCATGACTCATGGACTTCAACTCCCAGAATTCCTGAGCCACCTCTCATGCTGGATCCCATGCTGGATGAGGAATTCTGGGAGTTGAAGTCCACGAGTCATGAAGGAGCCATAATTGCCCACCCCATTCATGCTCTAGCAGAATGTGTCGAGATTCTCACCAGAGTTTAGCTCCCCAAAATGTTATCCACTTAATGCTCTCTCCTCTTCATCCCCAGCCCAAACTCTGTTCAGATCTATATGTAACATAAAATTTGTTCACAAATGTGGAAAGCCAGGGAAAACTTCTTTTTATACAGGTAATCCTTGTCTTATGCTTAGTTGGGAGCCATGGTGGTGCAGTGGTTAGAACGCAGTATTGTAGACTAACTCATTGCTTACTCCAGGAGTTCAATTCTGAGCAGCTCAAGGTTGACTCAATGTTCCATCCTTCTGAGGTCAGTAAAATGAGGACCTGGATTGTTGGGGGAAATATGCTGACTCTATAAACTGCTTAAAGAGAACTGTAAAACACTGTGTAGTAGTATATAAGTCTAAGTGCTATTGTTATGGGGGGGGCACTTCCATTTACCATAGGAAAAATGAATTCACTTAACAACTGCTGAAAAAAATGCTGAAAAATTTAATCAGGTCACATGATGCCTCAATGTACAACAGCAACAACTTACAATCATCATTTCAGCCTCAATTACGGTTACAAATCAAGGACTACCTGTATTCCCCCCCCCCCCAGGCTTATAGCCTGCAGTTCCTTTGGTTTTAAGGATTAGCTGACAATATGAAGCAAGGATATTAGCATTTATGCAGATTCCACCCTTCAGCTGAGACACTTTTAAGTAATTTTCTTGTAGCAGTCAATTGACTGAATAGATGGATGGTAATAGTTTAGCTTTATATCCTGATTTTGTGCTTGGAGCTGGTGATATCTACATAACTTTTCCTTCTTCAATTTTACTACACAACATCCCTGTGCAGTATTTAGGCTGAAGCTGAGCTAGAATCTGGGTCTCCCTGGTGTTCGTCTGACAGCTGAAGTCACTCTGGCTTTGATTTCTGAAGTATAGACATTGCCATAGAGTAAAGTGAAGCTATATTTTTGAAACAAAGTTCAGTTTCACTTGATATAACCTCCATTTCTGCTGTGCTCCCACCATTTTGTCTTTTCTGTTCAACCACTGCTACCAGATGAGTTTCATGAAACATGGTGAGTTTCATGAAATATATATACTCTGGTCTGGCAATATTCACAGTGTTAAAGAAACAAACAAGATATTCTAGTGAAAGACAGTAGTACAGATTATAGTTAAATTTGATGAGGTAAATTCAGTCCAATTTCACTATGATAAAAAAGGTCCTGTCATTATAATTCATTTTTTTCTCTGAGTAGGGATAGACAATATGATTCTCTTGAGCACCAATCTGCCTACAGATACCTTCATATTGTCTCCTTCTCTCGTCCCTTCCCTTTCTTTTATTCATTGAATATATTGATTTCAAGGCACCTTGGATATCATTTCATCTGTAATGATGAAAGTCAGCTGGGAAACTAGGCCAATCCTCCTCCCTCAGTCCAAATCACCTCACAAGGCTGTTGTTAGGCTGAAAATGGAGAGAGGGGGAGGAAGCAATGGTAGGTATGTTTGCCTTATTATAAAAATAATAAAATCAGGAAATAAATAATACTTAAGGATAAAGCTTATATATTATGTAACAATTACCTCAAAGCAAGTTACAGTGTGTTCTTTATTTTTTTCTTTCCAATTTTACATTTTGAATGAAAAGGTCAAATAATTTTAGTGCTTGTAACATCAATATCCTAAATTGTAGCTAATATTGATGATATATCTACTTTTCTTTACTCCCAATACATCAAATATCAAAATGTCAAGAATTTGCAACTACAATATGTCATATAAATATCATTGTACTGAAATAACAATATTTGAGACTTATAAAAAGAGGGGGGAAAGATATAATTGAATCCATCTCCATGTCCTGTGCAGAAATTTGTAACAACAGTACCCTGTCAGATGTCCATCTAGCCTTTGTTTAAATACCTAGAATGGAGTCTTTCAGTATGCCACTCATATTTCATTCCAGCTTGATCTCAAATCTTTGACATATATTTGTCTGGTATGATTGTTCAACCACTGGCCTAATTCTTTCACTGGTAGGATAATACAGCTCGGATTTTGCCATCTTTTGTACAGAATTTCATGGGAGACTGTCAGATGCTTTGCTGAGGCTAAGGTACAATGTGTTCATTTCATTCTGTAAGCAACTGAATCGGTCACACTATGTCAAAAGGAAATTGGGTTAGTTTGTCATAAGTTGTCCTTGATAAGTTGCTGATTCTTGCTAAGCAATGCATTCTTTTCCATGAATGCAATGTTCACAAACCAAATGCTTAATATTTTCCAAAGTTTTACCCAGTACTGAATCAAGCAGCTCCCTAGGTCCTCTTCTATCCCTTTTTGTAATTTGGATAAAATCTGTCTCTGTTCCTTTGGTATTATGCCTATTCTTCATGATTTTTCAAGAATCACAGAAAGGGCTCAGCTCCATGATATCATCCACAAGCTCAATCAAGACTCTAAGGTCTAATAAATCTGATCCTGGAGTCTTAGGACTTTCCTATATCACCTCCTTAAGCTACTTGACTCCTGTTCATAAACTGACCACAAATTAAGTGCCTGTGGAGATTTTTAATCATCCAGATCACAGTTGTCCCAAAAGTGCTTTTTCAAGAAAGCTTCTTTCTCCAGAACTAAAGAAGCTTCTTGGAGGAGAAGTGAAACATCTTCAAAGAAAAACAAAGTCCAGTTGCCTTTTGAAAAAACACCTTTGGGAGAAGCCAACTTAAGATATACCTTTCTAAATCTCAATGTCTTCCACAATTTTGATGACAGTGATGACTTGATGTTCTGTCTGAGCCACATTTACCAGGTTCCTGATTTGTGAAATTTTTACTTTTCCTGTCCATGCTGGATAACCAAGCACAAAGTAGGTTTTCCTTTTGTAGGCAGGACTTCGTGGAGATGTGGTTTTCATTGATAAACCTTTTGTACGAAGTCTTTGTTTAGACTTTCCTTCATACTCAGCATCTTATTATCTGGTAAATTCACTGTTCTTTGGTTGAAAAAGTAAGTACAGTTTTATCATTATTCCTGTCTCTTGAGTTGAAGGGAGACAGAGGCAGTTTCACCTGGTTACCAAAAAATAAAAAAGATTTAAAAAATAATCTCTCACTAGGGAGCTTGTGAAAAAGAAAGGAAGGAAAAAGAAGAATTACAATTTTACCATTGGTTCAGCTACTTGAGCCAGAAAGGGGAAATGATTCTTGTCTATTTTACCTGTCAAAACAGAAAGAAATGTTTCACGGTTGTGTCAAAGGAAAAAGAAACAACAGTGCATTCTTTCTGCCACTTTGACTCAAAGGAAAAAAAATAGCAGAATATGTGTATCAGTGAACATGATAAAATAAAATAAAAAAAATCTAGCCTTTCTACTGTTCCATTGATAATCTTATTCAAAAAACATGGCATTGGAAGGCAGTGTTCTGATGATCCCCAGTGAATTAGAGATGTTCCTGAAGTAGGCTATAGATCAGGGCTGTCAAACTCAAGGCCTGCGGGCCGGATTTGACCCACCATGTGGTCAGATCTGGTCCTCAGGGCTGTCCTGGAAAATTAAGGGGCTGGCCCATGTCACTTTGTCCTGGTCTACCCCATGCAGCTTTGTCCTGGTTTACCCATTGCAGCTTTGTCTTGTTTACCCATTGCAGCTTTGTCTTGTTTACCCATTGCAGCTTTGTCCTGATCTACCCAATGCGGCTTTGTCCCAGTCTACCCAGTGCAAAGAGGAAACATCAGGCCAGCATGGCTTCAGCCCGCTCTACCCAGTGCAAAGAGGATACATGCCAGCAGTTTGGGGAGTGGTGTCAAGATGACCACACACAACCAGTTGGCCACACACAACCCGGGGTTAACCACAATCCTATGCAGCCCTCAGTGAAACTGAATTTGCTATAGATACTTGGACTACAATAAAACGTAGCATAGCAACTGGACAGCACTGTTTGCAACTGCATTAGAAAACACAATTTTTGCTCCCTGGCAGAGAAAAAAAAGAAGAGAAGTTGCCTTCTTAGATGGACTAGAGGCAGGTAAGGAAGGTAAGGAATTATTTTGGACTCATTTTGTAGCATGTAGTTAAAGTCCTCCCTAAATGCCTCTACAGTATGCTTAACTAAACCTTATGTCAGCTGCTCTGTTTATTTGAACCTGGTTCCTCTTTGGGGGAAAGATCAAAGCAAAGCCAAGGAGTTCTACCCTCTCCTTATCACTTGCTTATCATTTGCCTATCATTTTCTCAGAGCAGCCTTCCTCTTCTTCCACTTACTACTAACATAGTCCCAAAGCCTCTTTGCCATTTACAGCTTTCCTTATAGCCCTGGGTGCCTTTTGCACTTAAGCTTTTTTGATTTACTTCATGCAGATAGGGTGGTACACATTCTTGGTAATTAAAGATATCTTTCTCATTCTGTACACGTCTCTTTGAACTCATAACTGAAATCTCTACATTACATACTACTTTCCTAATCTGGATCCAATTTCTTCTTCCTGTTGAAATGGAGTGCTAGTTTGATCTAGTGGTAAGGCACCAGGCTAGAAACCAGGAAACTGTGAATTCTAGTCCTGCCTTAGACATGAAAGCCAGCTGGGTGACCTTGGCCAGTCATTCTCTCTCAGCCCAACTCTCTTCACAGGGTTGCTGTTGTGGGGAACGTGGGAGGAAGAAGGAGTATCATGTGTGTTTTCTGCCTTGAGTAATTTATAATATAACACAAAATATAACACTTATAATAAAGGTGGGATATAAATAAATAAAAATAAAATAAAATTGTACTTCTAATATCTAATTTCTGAGATGTTCCCAACTATTTTGCACTCCTTTTGATCTGAAGATTTCTGTTTTCCAGTATTCATATTCATCTTTTTAAAGGTGCTGTGCAGTGGTGCAATCCAACTGGTTTTGTTACTGGTTTGGTGCACACATATTTTGTGCACACACAAGGGCTTTGTGCACCAACTGACTGCCACGCAGCTTCTTAATTACTTGTTTTTGCTTACCGGAGGTAGCCTGGGTGATTGGGAAGACTGCGGAGGTGCGTAGAGCAGCTTTTCTGTGCAATTCAGGTAAGTAAAAAAGAAAAAAAAATGAAGGAGATATAAGAGAGAAAAGAGCAGGGGTGGATGGGAAGGCCCAAATGTCATCAGAGATGGGTGGGCAGGCCAAACGTCATTGACGCTACCGGATCAGCAGAATCGGTAAGACCAGGCTGCATTTCACCACTGGTGCTATGTTACTAGCCAGACAGTTCTTCATGTTACTAATTAAAAATATTAGGAGCCAATCAATCTGGGATATAGGATAGCCTTAAAAAAGAAAAAGAAATTCTCTAAATCTGGATGAGCAAAAAGATAGAAAAAAAACTAAAAACATAGTAGGATTACTAATGGGATATATAATTTGGATTTCAACAATATAAAATGGGAATAAATCATGTTTGATTTCATGATATCTTTTTCTATTAAGTACATGGAGCTTTGGCTGAAGTTTCCTTGTTCGTTTAAAAATTGAATTGACTTGTAAGCTTTGCTTATATAATACATTTGCATACAAATCCTATCTATCCAAATTTACTTCTAGGTAATAATCATTAGATGAAGCTATAGTGCCAGGAAAATCTAAATTATTCTGCATCTAAGGCAAATGATTTAGTTTCTGCTGAATTGCTTCTGAACTTAAGTTATCAGTTTCGTACTGATAATTAGACTTGATTTTCAAGCAGACAAAAAACTACATTTGATTTGGTTTAAGTGTGAATAAAATAATTTCAGACACTTAAATGAAATTCATATGATTCTTTCCTATTGGTATGATCTTTTCTTCTGTCACACTGAAAAAAACCTGTTCAAATAATAATATTTGGAAGAAAACTATGGACTGCATTCAAGATTGTTGTGGTGTATGTGTAGGATAAACTACACCCCTAATTTAATGTAAAGGGAAGAATGGATTAAAATGCAGAATTGTGACCTGAACAAAAATACTTAATATGAATTTAGTGAAAATGTTGCTTCTGTAATAACTAGAAGGTTAGTCTTGTAAATAAGGGGAAGGGGAAATTATTTTGTGGCTTTTGTTCTATGACAAGAAGAAGCAAAACTGAGCTAATACCTAAAATAATAAATTTCTGGCCCATGTCAGTAATTACAATTCTGTATAAACAATCTCCCATGCAGTTCTAAAATTGCATTCATGTGAAAGGATTTTGTTCAGTCAGGTTGTGTATACTGAAAGACCGGGAGTTCAGAGGGCAACCAACATAGACTCAGTTTATGGACAATATTTTATCTGGTTTCAAGGGGACTCAATCACTTAAAGTATAGACACTAGAGTGGAAATGCCAAGGCATTAAAAAGCATTTTGATTTCTTTTAGCGGTTTCTCTCCCTCCCTCCCCCTCCCTACCTCCCTCCCTCCCTCAGAATTGTGTGGTAGAATATTGGCTTATTTCTTCACACAAATATTCCTCATTCTATGGAAATCAGCTACCAAGGTGAAATCAAACAACGAAGCATTAAAATACATGTTGTGGTACAGTTGCAGGAGAGGCAGTTGTCGGTTGCCACACTCACATTATGCCTGACATTTGCTTTCCATTGGGTTTCCTTAAACGAGTTTTTCCTCACAACCAAACTAACCATGAATGAATTGCCTGGCTGCACAGCTGAGTCTGCTTTTAAGCTGCTTAAATTATTTTTTTTTACTAACATTTTCTCAAGGAAATGTAAAAGCAGCGTGTAATATATTCCCCTGCTTCATTTTGTTATTCTTGTTGCTTTCTGCTAAGAATTTATCTTAGGGAGAGACAGTTTCCCCCATAATGAGGTAGTTCGACACACATACCCACTCAGAAATCATTGCTTTTTAATTTATTCCTTATATTTCTCTACCTTTTTTTATTTACAGATAAGAAATATTGAGTATTTATTTTGGTGGGATAGATGGTCTATAAATGATATGATGATAGATAATAATGATGGATAGATAGATAGATGATACAAACAATTTAATTTCAATTTCAATTT
>JAEANM010009951.1:0-16074 GCA_017656035.1 Myanophis thanlyinensis
CTTTCCATCGCCGCGCTCCCCTTTCCATCGCTACGCTCCCGTTCGCTCCTCCCCTTTCCATCGCTGCGCTCCCGTTCGCTCCTCCCCTTTCCATCACCGCGCTCCCGTTCGCCCTGCCCCCCCCGACGTCGACGCCCCACCCCCAATGACGCCAACGACGCCCCGCCCCCCCAGCCGACGCCGACGCCTCCCCCACCCCCCGCCGACCCCCCCGTCCTCTTTTTTTGTTTTTCAAACATGGTCAGCCTATTATAGACCATATATACCTTATAGACCAGATAAGAAACAGAAAGGCCATATAGTTGTTTGGTGTTATAAATTAAGTCTGCTTAAGCCACAGAACTGTAGGTCACTCACAAGTATTTGTACTGCTGAAGTCTAGTACAGGAAGACCTAGACTTACAACAACTGTGGCAAAAAAGGTCTTAACATGAGACAAAACTCACTTAACAAATGTCTGGCTTAGCTCAATTTGGGCTCAATTGTGGTCATAAGTTGAGGACTACCTGTAGAGGCATTGTTTCTAAAATGTAAGCCATGCATACAATTGAAACCTATATTTTTGGGTGGCTCTTGGAGAACTAGTTAGTAATTGTTACTATACTATGTTCATGTTATAAATTACCACTGCATGTACTGAACGATCAGGAATAAGCAGGTTCTTGGCTCAGATTTCACAGAACACTTTAGAAACACCATCTTGGGTTTGAGAAGAGCTTTGTGTGCAAATTGCCTTAAATATGCAGTTTAATATCATTTTGTCATGTTTTCTGCAAATGCAGCTGAATGTTAAAACATTTATAAAACTATAAAGATGTAGCTGCCATTTGGAAATATAAGTAATGTATATATGTTATATAGTCTTAGAATAAATATATATTCTAGTTACAGTCTTATGAATAGTGAAAAGCAGAACTTTCTAACTATTACAATAGCCAGTCCACATTTTAATTACTTTGTAAGTCTTGATTATAATACTGTCACTTGTGTGCTGTCTCCAGAGCAGAGGGGAGAGAGAGAGAGGAAAAAAGAGAGAAGGAGAACAAGAGCTTCAGAATGCCATTAAAGGTCTCTCCTTTTGTGGTATTTTTCCCCTCTGGCACTAAAAGTCTTCTTGAAAGAGGCATCAATCAATCATTTTGATTTATGCTATCCTTGATTTTATTTATATCTGTTAAAATCAGCTGTTTATATATCTGGCCAAAGTTCATCCAGAACAATATTTCCTTGTGACAGTTGAATTTTGGATGTTAGAAGTTGCTGGCATTGTAGGGATATTTTGTTACTAAATTGTGATGACAATATGTTTTTATTTTTGGCTGTTGTCAGTAAGATACATTACTAAGATCTCAGTGACAGAATTTTAGAGATTGTGTTCTTCACCATACTATTTTGTCTTATACTCTTAAGGGTATGGTGAATTAAAATGATATTCATTGTAAAATGACTCCCACAAGGCGAATTGTTCTTTCCCACAGACTTTGAAAATGCTTTTTAATTTAACTAACAAAATATGATTAGCCACAGTGGCTAGGAATTCCTTCAGTTTTCCAATTATCCATTAGTGATTCTCTCTTGTATTTTTAATTTCAATTCTAAAGTGAGAGGGAAGATGAGTAACTGAAGGGTTATCATTTGTGAAACTTTACAACAGTTTTATTGTTTTCTATTATTTACAACTATAAAAATCTATGACATCTAAGATAGAGTTACTGCCTAAAACAAGTATCCATTTACTATATAGTAAGTATAGCAAACCAGAAAAAGGGAATGTTTTATTGTTTGGTCTTGGTTATAATGGATGGGTGTATCTAATACTTTCTCCTTGCTATTTATGAATCTTTGTCCAAATTACTTGCTACCTCATTGGTAAACTTGAAATGACAAGATCAAGAAATTAAGAAACACAGCTTAGGAGTTGAAGAATTGTTAGTAGGAAATATAAAAAAGGACAACAGAAAACAATTTTAAAAACTCTTTTATAATCAGATCTTCAAATGTTTTTAAATATAAAGAATTGGAAAGGAAGTTCATTTCTTTTTGGACTTTTAAAGTAAAAGCATTAGATTGAATGATTCAAATTAGCATTAGAAGTTTGTTGGTATGTATTGCTTTATCAGATGTTATAGAAATGTCTCTTGAGAATTAAATAAATTTATGTACCAAAGGAGAGAAAATTGATTAAACTGTCCCTTCAGTGAAGTTCTCACTGATTGCTATTTTCATAAAGTTTGTTTTGATTTTATTTCAGTTAGTTTCCAAGATTAAAAATAAAGCTTATGAAAGGGAACTAGTCAAGGCAGTATTTTATTTTATTTGTTAGATTTATACTCTTTCTTATGTATCAAGGTATTTTTAATAGCCATTTGGCCTTTCCAGGAAATAATTGGAAAAGCTGTATAGGAAAAGACGTTTTTCTCCTGCTTGAAATCTTTTAAGAACTTATCATAATGGAAAACAATTTGGCTAGAAGAGCTAAAGCAAACAATAAGAATTAAGGAAAACAGACTCATTGTAATGCCATTCTGTCCTGAATTACATTTTAAATCAACTTTTCAAACATTGATTGTCTCTCCTGGTTCTTCTTCCATACCTTAGAACAGAAAAGGTTCCTGGCGAACCTTTTACTTACCAAGTGCCAAAAAGTATGTGCTTTGCACGTGCCATCCGTGCTTGTGTACAGCTCCGCACCATCTTCGCATGCATGTAGCTTCTGCACATGAAATGCACACATGCTACGCACAGGCACTCACACACACATGAGCAATCGCGTGTGCATGCGCAGGAGAGCTCCAAAGACCAGCTGGATTTCCTGCTGCAGTCGCATGCATGCACAGCGGAGGCCCGAAGACCAGCTGGGTCTCTGCAATCACACATGCTTGCATGTACAATCACATGTGCATGCTCAGATGGAGGTAAGTTGGCTGACAGCTTGTGTGCCCAACAAGATGGCTTTGCGTGTCACTTGTGGCACCCATGTCATAGGTTTGCCATCATGGTCTTAGGAGGTGTGGTACCAATCTAAGGGATATTCCCCAAATTGTTAAAGACAGCCATAACATATATATAGTTAACTCAGCTGTATTGGCTGTTGTCCTTTCATGACAAGTTAAAGCAGAAGGAATTACAGAAGTAAAATGTTTTATCTTAGGGCGCAAGATTTTAATATCTTTTCATATGCAAGCCTGGTTTTTATTCTTATGATTTAAATTACAGTTCCTGTTTATGGTCATTGTTTAAATTGCTATATGTTTGTGAAGGAAAAATTCTGCAGAATTTCACAAAAAATCTAAACATTAAATACGGGTTGTGTTTTGCAAGATGTGATAGCCATTTGCAGAACACTGCTAAACCTAGTAAAAGGTTAGAGTTTCATAAAGCCAATGGGAGAGAAAATAAAACCTATGGAGGCTGCTCTGGATGTGTTGTTTTTTTTAAGTAGATTTTTTTTATATCTACTGTTGCTGTTGCTTTTAATCTGACTGATATTTTATCAGATTTGTATTTGTAACAGATTTAAAATCTGTTTTATACTATTCATATTGGTCTCAAGACAATGCATTTTTAAAATAAATAGTTTTGAATTCTATAGTATGCTCACTGCTACGACGACGGTGACAGGGATATGAAATAGATGGTTGGACGAACCCAAATCTATCCTTTTCCTCTTTTCTAAGGATCTTTTTGTAAGCCATTATTGTTCAGTAATGCTGGAAGCCTCATGTTTGAAACATAAGCTTCAGTGGATGGTTGCAGGTAGTCCTCAGCTTACAACAGTTCATTTAGTGACCGTTCAAAGTTACAACGGCACTGAAAAAGTGACTTAGGACTGTTCTTCACGCTTAACGGCTGTTGCAGCATCCCCAGGGTCACACGATCAAAATTCAGACGCAACTGACTGACCTTTATGACAGTTGTAGTGTCCCAGGGTCATGTGATCCCCTTTTGTGATCTTCTGACAAGCAAAGTTAATGGGGAAGCCGGATTCATTTAACAACCATCTTATGTGCTTAACAATTGCAGAGATTCATTTTAACAACTGGCAAGAAAGGTTGTAAAATGGGGCAAAACTTACTTAAGAAATGTTTCACTTAACAACATAAATTTTGGGCTCAAATGTAGTGGTAAGTCGAGGACTAACTTTATAATTAAGTGTAGACTATGTGCTTCATGCAAACCTTGATACAGGTATCTTCGATTAAAAACAACTTATGCAGGGTGGGACCTGTGCTGGAGATAAATAATTTCTGGTTTTCTTCTTAATTGTGGGTTTCTTGAATAAAAAAATCAAAGTGAACTGAGCCTTAATTTTGATGAACAAACATTTCTTTTTAAAAATGAAATAGAAAAATATTGTAATCTGCTGTGTAGTGCATTTTGTGAGTTTTGAATGTTGCATAAGGAATAGTAGAGGCTGACATTTAATCCTTAGTAAACTGAAAGCACATAAATAAACTTATTTGTATGAAGATTATTGTAGAATCAGATTACACTGTCAGATGAAACCACGGAAGCAGAGAGAAGGAAGTTGTGTCAACTTTACTGGATCTCAAAATGCTAAATGGAATCACACTTAGAATTTGTGTGGGGATTCTACAGAAAATTTTAAGGAAGTAGACCAGACTTGGAGTCAGTCTTGGAACAATGCAGTGGCAAACTATTTTTGTTTTGGCAAAGAAAATTACACGGATGTGTCATAGAAATCAACAGAACTTAAGCTTACTTGGAAAGCTGACTTATGTTGCAAGCCATTTTCAGCAAGTTTATTCTTTTCTCCTTTTTTCACCATATGAAATCTGAACTATTTCTGCTAAACTTTTAAAAATAAATCAATTGCAGATCAGAATGAGTAGTTAAATCAGGGGTGACAAATTCGTGGCCCGCGGGCCAGATGCGTCACGCTCACCCCGATTTTAATGAAGGGGGAAAAAGTCACAATATGTCACATGACAACAACGTGATCCCACGAGTTTGACACCCCTCAGTTAAATGATTCTAAAAACAATTTTTTTTTCCTCAGTCAGTTTATATTTCTGTTTCTTATTCTTAGGAAAGATGTCTGCTGATCGTGCTTTGAGGAAACAGCAGCAGCTAAACAATCTAATCGCTTTAGTGACAAAACTGGCCAAACCTGGAGATGTAATTGTGGATTTTTGCAGTGGTGGGGTAATGTAGTAAAATACAGTCTAAATTACTTTTAACAGATACATATATACAAGTATACCACCAACCTATAAGACAGAGGCAAACTAATTAGTGATTCATTGGCTTTCATGCCTCTCTACTGATATTTTGTTGCAATATATTATACAAGGATATGCAAAATGTTCCATAACTGTACCACAGGTTTCAATATTCCATGCCCAAGCTGAAGCATACATCTCTCAATCCATACATGAAGCAAAAGGATATATTCTTTTCAGAGACAGAGGTTGTTCTGAGGTTCAGAGCAGAAATGATATGGAAATATGCTGATGCAGTTCTATAGAGGAATTATTGAGTCTGTCATCTGTACCTCTATAACTGTCTGGTTTGGTTCTGCAACCCCAAAAGGCAGGCAGACTACAGAGAATAATTAGAACTGCACAAAATAACAATTACCACCAACCTGCCTTCATTGAGGACCTATATATTGCACGAGTCAAAAAGAGGGCTGGGAAAATATTTACAGACCACTCACATCCTGGATATAAATCGTTTCAACTCCTATCTTCAAAACGAGGCTGTAGGGCACTGCACACAAGAACAACTAGACACAAGAACAGCTTTTTCCCAAACGCCATCACTCTGCTAAACAAATAATTCCCTCAACACTGTCAAACTATTTACTAAGTCTGCATTACTATTATTCTTCTCATCGTTCCATCACCCATCCCCTCCCACTATGACTATAACTTGTTGCTTGTATCCTTACAATTTATACTGATTATTGTTTCCTAATATGATTTGATTGCTTATTTGTACCCTATGACTATCATTAAGTGTTGTATCTTATGATTCCTGACGAATGTACAGTTTCCTTTTATGTACACTGAGAGCATATGCACCAACGACAAATTCCTTGTGTGTCCAATCACACTTCACCAATAAAGAATTCTATCTATCTATCTATCTATCTACAATAAAATATCATTGCCAGAAGGAACAAGGGCACAGGCCAGTGTATTGGCACAGCAGGTGTCTGAGGGAAGGAACAGACTCTTAAGAAGGTTAGAGTACATGATGTGCTAAGAGAGAGAAGTCTCAGGCACACTAGCCTTACCTTACTTATCCTTTAAAATTACTCTGGGATCCTTCCAGATTTTGTTTCCTTAAATAACCAAAACATTCCAGATTTTTTTTTTTTTACAATGAACCATGGCTAATCCAAAATTCTTCTGGAATTTATGTATGTAGTATTAATTTCTTCTAAGTTCAAAATAAAGCATATTTTCCATTTCAAGCACATACCCAATTGTAAAATAGTGGCTGTATAAAATTAATTTTTACTTCTTCATTTCTTGTCTTGGACAGGGCCATGTTGGAATTGTTCTTGCTTATCTATTACCGCTGTGTCAGGTAAAGTGCCAATAAAATAAATATTCAAAATTTCAAATAAGCAATTAGGTAAGGGCTGCTTATATACAGTCGTGTTTTTCAACTACCTATTCACTTTTTTTCTGGATATTTTTTATAACTGATCATAATGTACCATCCTTCAATAATAATACTCTCCAAGTTTGTAGAACATTATTTCTAAGGGGAAAAAAATCATCATCCTATGAAGGACATTTGATCATAAAGGCAGTTCCCTGTTTTCTATATTTTTTAAAAAACAACAAAATAATAATGTTTGCGAGAATATATATTTTTACGCTCTTCATGGTTCCTATTTAAAGTAATTGATATAGATAGTGAACGAAAAAGACAAAATTAGTCTATCCAGGCCCAACGCAAAGGTAACATTTAGGTTAGCCTAACTATGACATTTTATCTGTAAGTGATCAGCTGATTGTGGGAAGATACCCATTTAATAATTAATTAGCAATATTTGAACAGGTTAAGAAGATTCTCTAATAAAACTTTGGAGATCAGACCTCTCACAACCTGGTGCAACAGTCTGTGTAAATACAATATGCACAACAAAATACTGCTTGCCTGCTTGCATTTGTCAAGGAACTACCAAGGAGAAAACCACACAACTCCAACAACACTGGCAGTACATGCTACTGTATATAAAATATACTGTATATAAAAAGGAAGCAAACCTCACACTCACTAGCACAATTACCTAGTTCAGGGGTGGGCAATTATGGCTCCTTCATGACTCGTGGACTTCAACTCACGAATTCCTGAGCCAGCTATGCTGGCTCAGGAATTCTGGGAGTTGAAGTCCACGAGTCATGAAGGAGCCATAAGTGCTCACCCCTTACCTAGTTGGGTAGTGAAACATCTGCAGGCAAGCAAGCGAGCTCAGAGAGCACCAAAGACTCCACGTTTTGGTTGTAATTTTAATGAACTATTTATTGTCTTTTTGAGACCTTCTGCCCAGTTGTTTTTTCAGGATGCCTCTTCGCATTACTTTAGTGCACATACCAAGTCTCCTTGTAGTCTTCTCTTTTTTGTGGGGGGAGATGGGGGCAGGCTAAACATATCCATTGCCTTCAACCATTACTTATAAAAAGTCCATGGAGATTCTCAATCATCCAGTTCATGGTTATTGCAAAGGTATTTTTCCAAAAGGCAACTGGACTTTCTTGGGTTTTTTTCCTTGAAAATGTTTCACTTCTTACTAAGAACTGAAGAAGCTTCTTGGATGAAAAGTGAAATGCTTTCTAGGAAAAAAACCAAGAAGTCCTTTTGGAAAAACACCTTTGGGACATTAGTTGTAATTTTTTTTCCTTTTGTGCCCTTTAACATCTTCACTTTGGAAGTGGTCCAGCGTGTCAGTGTCCTTCCTTTATGTTGTGCTTTATTAAACTTAACTTGGACCTTTCTCTGATACATTCTAATTTGCTATTAGTACAACTTCTACAATTATTGTAAAATATATCATTGTATATCCTACATGATACTTATAAAACCTTTACATAAATTTATATAAATTAATAAAAAAAACTAAAGCAATTGCCTGAATATGCTTTACTTTATAGCCTAGTCCATTCCAAAACTTTACATAATCTCAGACCTGTTGGCAAACTGGAAATCTTGATTCCAGTTTAATTTTTTGAACATTTACAGTAATGGAAAACATGTAATAGTTTTGTAACAGTGTAAAAAAAAAACTCTTTTTTTTAAATATAAATTTGTGTTCTTATTCAATGTCCTTAAATATACAAATGTTGTCTGAGAAATACTGTGATTTAGTTACTAGCTCACAGAATGGTGCTGCTTCTCTTAAGCCTCAGAGAGATTTTCCTTTGGAAAACTATCATCATTCTGAAGCCTGCAAGTGAACCTGAAAAGAACAGTTCCTGTCCAAATGCTTGAAAATGAATCAAAGTGGCCTGCTCATGAATTATTTTGGAACTGCAGTTATAAAGTTCTGCAAAATATGAAAATGATCTTAACTGGACCTTCTGATATAAATGTGGTCATGGATGCTTGATATGAAAGACAGTGCATATAGTAACTAGCAAACATCTTTGTTTTTATAAGCTAATTGGGTAAAACATTTGTAGGTTTTGCACTTGTACTGTGTTTATTACAATAGTATTGGATGACATTGCAGAATAATGACTGCACACAATAATAAATACTAAGTTCTGAGAACTGCAACTAGACTATTCCTAAACACTTTGACCTTAGGAAAACACACTGTCCTTTTTGAACTAGAGGAGCCAGCCACCCTGATGGTTATATTGCTATGTCAGTGTTAAGTTAGAAAATCCATTCTTTAGAATTAGTATAATTTTTAACCACTAAAACAGTGAGATTTTAGTTAAATGACATAACCGTTTTTTTTTGACATGCCCAGAACAATGCATTTTTAAAAAACTATTTCAGGTCAAGCTTAATTGCATTTCACTTATGTTTATAATGGAAACATTTCTGTTCAAGGAAACTTTGTGCATCTTTTGATTATAAAAATATATGTGTTGTTTTTTAACCCAGAAATTGACCAAGATTATTATTTTTTCTTTTTTAATGTAGATAATTTTGGTGGAAAATAAAGAACAGTCACTCATAGGTGCCGAAAAAAGAAGTGATGAATTAGGATTACATAATATTTGGTTCATCCAAGCAAATATGGACAATTTTAAAGGAAGTTTTAATATTGGGGTAAGCTATTTTAGAATTGTAACTATGACCTTGTTTGCATTTGAAAACTAAAGATACTCTCTTAAAATACTGTTTATTTTGGGAAATTTATAGAAATTGACAAATTTCTAAAATACCTGAGAGTTTTAATTTTGTTGAACTTGGAATAATGACAGTTGAGAAATTTCAAACTTTTAGATTCAAAAGTCAGAAAGGAACTGCAATCAAATTATCAATTCTCCAACATTATGCTCATTGTACAAAGCTGTGTCTCTGCTGCCTTAGGTAACTAAAGCACTCTTAAACTATTAAAGCAGATTAAAACAGTTTAAAACCATGCTAAGTCATGCAACATTGCATCGCTTAGCAAAAGTGATTCTAGTGCCAGTAATGTTATTGTACTCAAGGACTACAGTTAGGATTTTTTTTTTCTTACAAATTAGATGAAACATAATTTGTAAACTGCAAATGTGTAGTATATGCTTCAGGAAGTGGGAGGAAGTTCATACTATTTTATGTTACCAACCAAATCTAAGCATTATTTAAAGACTGCCTCACTACTAGCTTTGAGGAAATAGGTTTATTTTGTTAAATTTGTAGAATTTTGGTAGACTACTCCATGGTGGCTTGACTACTATCATTATTTAATTTGAGATCACGTTGACATTCATTCTCATGTCAACTTCTATAACATTTTTTTTCTAATCTTAATATGAATAATAAAAGCACAGTTAATGAGAGCTGATGTTACAGTAGATAACTCAGCTGTTGAGAAAATAGCATGGGAATGATTGGTTCCTTAATGAGCAGTATTCATTATATGCTTTCATTCATGAAAATATTTATCACTGACACTGAGAAAACTCTCTGATTCATGCACTCTCCAAATAACACTCCTCTAATTTTGCGGAATATAAATAGAAAGCCGTTCATAGGAGTTTGCTAGTGGGGCAGTATATTCCACTCATATTTGAGTCACTATGGAGATAGGCGGCCATAGAAATTGAACAAATAAAATATGTGGTGGGTTTTTTTTCAGGTGGCACTGCATGCTTGTGGAGTGGCAACGGACATGGTCATTGAACACTGTATCGAAGTTGGTGCAGCATTTGTTATCTCTCCTTGCTGTTATGGTTTCATACAGAATACATCCAAGTTTGCATTTCCACAAAGGTCAGTTGCCTTTCCAATATGTTAAAATGCATACAATTTTATCAAACATCTGAAACTGCATTTTGGGTACACTGATAAACGTTTTCTCACATAATAGAGAAAAAAAGCAAATCCAAGCATTATGTTTTTAACAGCTGGTATTTTAAAATGTAAGTTGCTTACAAATTATATCAAAGTATTTCTGCTTGTGTTACTGAAGAAAAATACAAGTTACTAGAGCTGTGTTATGTAGAAAAGCAGTACACAGTCCCAACTCACAGAATCTCGAAACATACAATTGGCAAGAGTCATTTTGTTTATTCATCTTCCTGCTCAATGGTGAAATCTCGATTAAAGCATCCCGATAAATGTCTATCTAACTTCCGTTTGAAGAAATCCAATGTAGTTCATTGGTCTTATTTTTGAGAAACCTTTTTCTAACTTTCAGTTGGATTCTACCTTCTTGTAACTTAAATCTGTTCATTTGGGTCCTGCAATCAGAACCAACAGATCCTTGTCTCTCTTTGTGATGTATTTTCATGTTTACGAAGAGTGCTGGCTATCCTTCCATTGTCCTCTCAAAGCTAAAGAGGCCCAATTTCTTCTAAATTTCATAAGAGATTTAGGGGATCCTCTGATCATTCCTTCTCAGAACCCATTCCTTCTTCAAGTGTGATGCCTAGAATTAGGTACAATATTTAAAGCGTGGTTGAACCAATGTATGATATGGCAGAACATTCCTTCCTGCTATTTGGAAGTTCATTTTCTGTTGAGGCAGCCTAAAATTACAATGCCCTTTTTCTTTCAGTCATGTCACACTCCTCATTTACACTTCATTTTTTTGCAACTATTATTCCAAGATGTTTTCCACAAGTAGTGTTACTAGAGAGATATCTCCCATTTAATTATATGAAGCTTTACTTTCCCTTAACATTAAGAACCCCAACATTACATGGTCACTTTCTTCCATGTTCCTTCTACTCTTTATTTCCTGAAAAAAATGTCCTTATTGGTTGGTATTGGAAGGGTTTCCTCCCTCTGAAGAAAAAAAAAATCTGTTAGTAAGACAAGTAAAGAATCTTCTGGAATGACCTTAGTCTCCCAACAGATGTCTGGATGGTTGAAATCCTATTATTACTCTTTGAAAAATTGGAGATTTGTTTTAAAAGAAGTTGTTCATATTTTCTCTTTGAACCGGTAGGCGTTTGGAGACACCAAGAAGAAGAAGAATAGCAATAGACTTATATACCGCTTTATGGTGCTTTGCAGAATCCTCTAAATATATTTGTTCTTCCACTTATTTTAATCAAGATGGTCGCTGTAGCATTGCCATGTTGATTTACTTGGATTTGCACACAGGAGTGAATACTTCATTACTTCTGTTCCTTCTACAGCAGCACGTAAATATTTAACTGAACTACAAATATTCACATTTTTAACCCATCCCATCACAGGATTCAGTTTTAAAGCTCTTCTAATCAAACATGTATTCAAAATAATTTTTTTACCACTTCTTGAAAGTTGTTAGACCTTGTGCCAGCAGTCCATTATTTAGATAATTCAGATTATGGTCCCCCAGACCATTTTTTCCTGTCAACACCATTTGCACAGCCAATCATTTCACTTGTGGTTTTCTAATTTTCCTCTCCAGACTCTTCTGTTGCAATCTTTGGGGAATGTATTCTTGCAGATGTTATCTTGAATGTATAGCTATGGAAAGTTAAAACAATAAGTGCAAGTATTCTAAAGTATTCTTGTTTTTTCAGGAACATTTCCAATCTAAGTTTTTAAGAGTGCAACATGGTTAAAAAGAAACTGAACTACTGACCCATTTTTAGAGGATAGTGTACTAAATAAAACATGTTTGGGGTGCTTCTCTCTTTTATATGCAACAACATAATACTTGATTAAGAATTTGTTTAGCATTTATAATAAGATCTTCTTTTCTGTTATAGCCATCAGTTCAAGAAAGTGCTGTCATACAAGGTAAGGGAAAGTTAAGCTTTGGGTTTAGAATTTCATTATGTGTATCTTTCTTGTTTAATTTAGTTTTACTCCCATTAAACATATATCAAAATAGAAAACTTTAAAATGCATATGTCTTGCTTTCCTTTTACTAATGGAATAAACATTTAGTAAATATACATTTATTTTTAATTTATTTTCTTATCTTGTTTTTCAAATCCAAGAATCTCTAAGGCAGGTATAGAGTTTAGAACAGCTATTAATAATTTAAAACATGGGCCAAAAAAAACCCCCTTAGTTTTGGTATTAAAAAAAACTATATTCATCAATTGTACACACAAAGAATAGCTGTCAAATAGGAAGTTTCTTTCTAATGTCTTCGATGGTATCTTAAATATGTCTGGAGGCGATTTGAGCCCATCTAATAGTAGTAGACCAGATACAGATCTGTGCATCTTTGAAAGTTTCCTGTTTTAACAACCATTTTGTTTCCATTTTGTCTTCTCTCCAGATTGAAATTGGATAGCGATAGTTTTTAAGTATTTCTCAGTGTGATACTACAGTATTTAGAGTTGTAGTTCAAATCCTTTATGAGCTGAATATACAACATATTAATGACGTCCCTTTTAGACTTAGACTAACTTTATTGTTACTTTGAATGTACACTGATCGGCATACATTAAAATGAAATTTTGTTGCATACAGCACTCAAGGGGTCTTTTAAAGCAGTGAGATGTTTGTATCAAATAACCACCCCACAAATCCAAAAGGCATTAACCTCAGCATGCTGCAACATACTTTCACAGCAGTGTTGGAGGGCCAATAAAAAAACAAAACAAAACCATATGACCAGAAATTGTGCTCATGTGGACAATGGGCCATTGAAAAAACTCACATCCTGCTATACTGCATCTTCTATAAGGACTCACGGACTCAATTCATAACACCTTACCTAATAAAATATCTGAGAAATACTGATCTTTTTTATGTGTAACTGTTATCAGATCAGTATGAATTAGTTTCTCTGAATGTGGCTAAATTCTGCTATGCTGTATGTAAAATTAGGTAAACTAGGCCCACTATTATTATGCCCACTATCAATCTACCATCAATCACGATATTCTGTCTTTTATTTTTATTATTTACTTTTTTATTGTTTTAATCCTTTTATTTGTCAGCCTGTGACCATAATAAAAATTGAAATTGAACCATATTAACGAATAGTTTTAAAGTTTCTAATAAATGAAAATATATTTTAAAGAGCTAATAGATGTCACTCCTTAAATCAATAATACATATGGAACATGGTTTTTTTTTATTCACAACTAAGGAAGTAAGACAAAGAACAGAGGATTAAATATTTTCACATAATTTATTAAATATATTCTAAACACTTATTTAGATGAAACCATTTAAAAAGCATTTCATTTATAAAAGTTATTTCAGTGGTGGAATTGAAATTGTTACATGGCTTGGTGGGCGTGGCTGGGGGGATCATACGACTAGTGGGCAGTTTCTGTAAAACAGGGCAATAAAGATTAAGCTAGAAACAACACCAGAATGTTTTTTTTCCTGCCTTCCTTACAGGATTAACCCTGTAAAGTGAAAAAAACAAAAAAACAAAAGGAGATTTCTTCTAACAACCGTTTCTCCAAACTGCTTAGAAAATTAACTACCGGTTCTAGCGAACCTGCTAGAACCTGCTGAATTTCACCTCTAAGTTATTTTCTATATATATTCACTGCAATGGCTGTATCCATAACCTCAACATGTCCTGCAATTAAAAAAAGAAGATGTAAAGACTACATTCTACCTTTTTTTGTGTGTGCATTGACAACATTTTCCTTCATGCCTATTTGGACAGGAAGTATTAAACGAGTGAAAAAATAAAACATTAGTAATGTAAATTATTTTAAACTTCTTTTCTATCATGGATGCAGTATATTTTTCCACTTCTTAAATTCCTGAAAATTCTTCTTTCATTGAGTTCATTGAATATTGCAGTGATAAGAAAATAACAAATTCAGAAGTTAAGGTGATGTGTCATAGTGAAACATTGCAGGTTCTAAGAAACAGATTGTTTTCATAAATGTGTAACAGTTTTTTTTTAAAGGAAGACATTTGTCCCTGGAAGACATTCCAAAACCACTCCAATTTATTTGTAGCATTTTATGTGAATCTATCCCAGATGGTGTCCCAATTCCAAGTTTATATCTTATAACTTGGTTGTATCAGCACCCTTCCAGTTTGGATTGATATGCTTTTCATTATCCCTATGAAGCCAACTTGGTGACTAGACATTGTCACACATTCCATAGTTTATTCCAACCTGGTATTTTTTTTTTTAATTTATCAAATGAAACTAAAAGCATTTATATTCTTCAATTTTTTTTGTTCAAAATGGTAGTAACAACAACCCAAAGTAAAGAAGTGATTGTTGGTCACTGAAATTATGTGAATTTTCTTATAGAAAATCCCTTGTATCACTAAAAGAAATTATTTAAATATTAAATGCACATGTATGTAATTTAGAAGTGTTTTTTAGAAAAAAAAAAAGGAGCAAGTGAAAATGATGGGATGATTAACCCTTCATTAATCTACCATTTTTTTCTACTTACAGGCCTTTCAGATAAAGTGGTCTCTTTTTTGCATTGAAAATAACGCAACATTTGACTCATCTTACACTAGGAAATAGAGGCATTCAATCAGTTTTTCTACATTTTTCCTATAGAGCATGAGCTACTGTATGTGGTATCATGACTATATGTAGAGGGTACCAGGGAAATTAGGAAAACCTGTTGTACAACTTAATAAAATGATTTTGTTCCATTAAGGGGATAAATATCCAGACAAGAAAACTTTTTTTCCCCATGAATAGAAAGTCTTAGTTTAAATAACCAGTTTTCTCACTTAAGCTAATGTTTCCTAAGAGGGATCACTTCACACATAAACCATTAACGCATCAAGGGATGCCAATTATGGCATTTTTCTAAATATTACATTTATCTTCTCTTTCCCAGACATTTAGAATTGAAAATAGCTAGTTAGTGTTATTTCTGCCAGTGGTAGGAAAATCAAACTCTATTTCTATTTAATTCTGTTTTGAATTACACAGTTAAATAAACATACAAAAAACCCACTGTGATTTAAAAATCAGGGTATGTGTACATTATATTATGTTATGTGTGAGTGTGTGGCATTTCATACAGGGACTAATAATATATATTAACATTTCACCTAGATTAGTAAAACACAATAAAATATAAATGTTAAAAAGATGTACTGTATGTTCAAATACCAATGTCTAGGCCATCTAATCATTGTAACACAGCATTGTTTATATTTAAAAAAATCAGATACTGCCCCCTGCTTACAGCTGGTCACAGTTTGTGATCTACAGTTTGATGTGGGGCCCCGCATTCATACTGAAGGGACAATACTATGCCCTGTTTATACAGGGAATCCTGGCAGACACCATATGAGGTACTAATTCTACTCAGAATTCTCCATTGCTGATGTAGTTCAAAGCCTGGCACCTTTTTTGTAGGATCATTTACATCTCTTCCTATGTCTATATTTGCAATACATTTCTCTCTTAATTTACTGGTTTCAAATTTCTATCTGTGCCAGTCTCAGAGCCAATAACATAGTGTAACACAATTTTTGTTTCTGAGTAATCAATATAATTTTCTAATTGGTTCTATCATAAAAACATGA